>OX579634.1:29779079-29978462 GCA_951230915.1 Antitrichia curtipendula | reverse complement strand
AGCATATAGACATTCTTCAAGAACAATGTAGATTTGACTATTTGTATGTGTAAAGTTTTTCCAACTTCTATAGGAGTTTTTTCCTCACCTTTTCATTACTTAGAAAAAGATCTTATCACATTTATAGGTGTGTATGTGATGAAATTTTACCCTTAAAACTAGTGCAAACATGCATTTTTAAAGTATTTTTGTTGAGCATTATTTGTTGCTGGAATTACAAGGGAACTCCAAACTTTGACCTTATAGCCACAAGTTTAGGTGTTTTTTAAATTTAGAAATAGACCCCAAGTTTCTAATTAGTCAATGAGGGACATTATTGTACATAAAAATGGAAGCTTGTCTACGTGGAAACAAGTTGAGATTACCAATTAAGTTTTGTTACAATTGGGAAACTTTTTATTATTCCATTCACGTGAACTTTAGAGGGGCTACATGAGTCTAAGCTCATTGTTGTTGGGGGAATGTGGGTTCATGACCTTATGTGTTAGTAGTGATGTAGGTGTTTTTTCACATTTGTGTCATTGCTTTTAGAATCACTTGTTTGTTTGTAACAGGAGTCCATTTTGAGTCTAGAGTTTATTAGGTCATGATATAGATTTTGTATTTTAGCCATTGTAAGGCCTTGTGTTTGCAAACTTCTTAGTGGAATATCATGTAAGTTGTATTCAACTATGTTATCATGTTAGTTTATTATTAGAGGTGAGTTTTATCTCATTCATGTATTTGAATTTTTACAATGACGTTACCTAGGCACTCACAGAGTCATTGTTGAATCATCATGGTTATTTATTCACATTTGTCACATGTTAGCACAATATTATTGTAGATCATTGCAAGACACACACCCCACCACCATTTTCTATAGCGTTTTGGTAAACTTTACATTTCAACCCTGGAGTACTAAGAATACTATGTAGCGGAACAATCTCAGTCGTTGATTGTAAAAATCAGAAACTAAAGTATCATTGCAAGTACTAGAGACTATTTGCAAATATTCAAACAATACTATAGAAAAAAAATACAAATTGTTCTAGAAAAATAGAAAAAATGATTTATAAATTAATAATAAATAAATAAAATTGAAACCCTCCCTTCTAAAAATAGGCATTTGTGAAGACTTGATGGTAGTCAAATTTCACCAAAAAAATGAAGTTGATACCATCTTCAAAGTTCAGAAGTGCTTGTGCAAGGGAGTCCTATTTGCATGGACCTAGAGGACATAAAATAATACATTTTTAAACCCCTTGGTAGGCATATGCCCACCTAGTGTGGAAATAGACCACAAAAATTTCAATTCTAGATCATTTAATTTGGATACATTGAACTTAGTGAAAAATCCTAAATCTCAAAGTGTGATAAATTAACAAAATTGACTTTTATAAAAAAAAAAAAAAAAATATATATATATATATATATATATATATATATATATATATATATATATTTTTTTAAATTATTAACTTTTTAATTATTATTATTATTTTTAATTTCTAAGAAACAAGGAATCTAATAACCATTAAATTTCATGTTCATTGGACTTGTGCTACAAAAGTTATAGCGGATGATAACAACATCACTCCAATTGTGACGGAAAATAGGATATGTGTTTCTTGTAATGACCCTTGTGCACAACAATTGAATAATAGCTTTGAAGGAAATTTTGTAGAGGTGATTGTGAAATTGTGAATAGGTGTACATACTAGATAGCTCAAAAACAACACATTGTGCACGTACTCTGTTGTTCTATAGATTTTCAATGATTTTTGGAGTTTTTAGTTAATTTTAGTATAGTGTGCTTTGCAAAGAATTATATAGCAACATCTACTATCAATTATTTTTTGGACAAAATCATAGTATTAGAAATCAAAGTCATAAAGATTTGTAATATCAAACATTTTTTTGTTTTTTACAAAATTATTTGGTTGCAAAATACCACATCACACTAAAAAGTTTATAGTTATAGACTTCTATAGTATAATTCCCTTCAATAATCATTACTTGTGACAAAACAAAATTATTTGTCTATAATCGATAATAATCAACAACAACAATATTATTATTATAGAACATAAAAATATAGTGGTAGTTCTTCAAATTGATTTACCCTATGTCTTGAAGAGAATAATATATAATTTAATGTTTTAGAATGTTCTCAACCATAATATGCACTCTACATGGAATATCTTATTTTTGTATGCAAAGTCCATTAGAATATCAATTATTCCACTCTTCAAAAGTCTATGCAAATGAATTAACCATATCTAGGCTTGGATCAAATTTCACTAGTTTGTATTCTATAAACACACACTTCAAAAATTTGATGTTCTTTTCATGGAATAGTAAATATTTGGAATTTATCTACAATTCCCTAATAATTAAGACATTAAAATAAATTTTATATGATTTATTTAAAGTTATTTCTCTGCAAAAATCATACTGTAATTACAAAAGTACTTTAAGATGTATAAAATTTTGAAAAAATGTGGAGACCATAATTAGCATAGTAATAAACATCATAATATTTGAACTCACACCAAGAGAAATTTAATAGAGAAAGTTCAAAAGTGGTACATTTTCAAGATGCTACCTTCAAAGTGTCATGAAAACTACAATTTTAACAATTAACAATTTAAAAAAAAAAAAAAAAAAGACTACATAACTACATTTTCTTAGTTAAACTTTAAAATATTTAAAATAAAGAACTATGTGAAAACTGAGGTTTGACTTTCAAAATGCCCCTTGAGCTTGCAAGGCCTCTTAAGGATTAATATCCAATTCACTTGTAAATCTCTACAATAATTGAAGAGGTAAGTATGGTATTGTGCATAGATCCCAACCTCTTGTTTTGAAAACACCCTCCTACAATCTATTATCAAGAAGACAAGAAAGATTGACAACAGACATCCAAATTCATGTTTTTAAGGTAATTACACCTAAAACTAATTCTTACAAAGTCTTGCCTACGATGTACTACTATTTATGAGAGTTTGAGGATCAATTCTAAAACAACTATTTCCAACACTTTGAAAATCCATAATTAATTCATACAATGTCTAAAAAATGCATTCTAAGAGAATCTAGAATCCCCTTTGGATTACCCACAAGACCCTACAATAACTTTTTCAATATAAATAATAGGAAATTAGTTTTAGTTGTGAGTTCCCTTACACTTTAGTGCTAACATTCTAGGAGTCACTCATTACCAATCATATCATATGACAAGGCAAAGCAAGACATTAGAAAGTGCATTTGTTTGCTTGTTAATTCAGTGTAAGGTAGAACAACCCATTGTGGTTAGATGACCCATAATGGGCACCTAGGGAATGACCCCATTATGGATTTTTTCAGTTTGTGAGAATTTGAATTCAATGCATGTCTTACATGACAATAATGGAGTGATTAATGACTTCATTAAGAACTTCCAACTTTTCAATGTGAAATCATTGTGAGAATTGACTTTTTAGACCTTCCATATTTGAAAATACTATGATTGTTTTAGATGGGCAAGATGAGCAAAATGAGCATGATGGATTCAGATTTTGTTAGGTCTAAGGTAGTCCACAGATTCTTTTGGGCCATGATGCATTGGACTCTTCAAAAATTCATAGCAAATTCATACTTTGTCAAAAAACATAATTTTAATTGCTCTCACTGTTTCTCACACTTATACTGTGGGAAAAAAATTGAAAAATTTCAGCAACCACATGAGGTCAAACTCCTCCTTCTGACCACAATGGGCTGTTTTACCTTAATTGCTGATGAGTCCTATGATACATCATGAGAAAAATTGACGTACAGCTTCAGAGAATCTCTACTTTCAAACCAATCACGGCTTCTCGTCTTCCTACCGTGGGCTAATGTCTTCTTACAAAACTGTAACTTCAATTTGCTCTAGCTAGTATCCAAGAACGACAAATTTGGATACCAAAGCGGAAAAGTCATTTGCAGGTGCCTCGATGGGGCCAGAGTGGAGATGCTACTGTAACAAAGACCTGAGGAAAATTACGGATCCACATAGAGAAGATTATTTTCACCCATATGACCCTGAATGACTTCTCGGCGATCATCCAGCACCCACTTGCCATCAACGATGAACTTGATCTCATAGACACCTGGATACAGCCAAAGCTCTAAGCTCCAGAACAGAGGCCCCCTTGTGCCAGGCATTTTCGATGCCTGGTCAGACAAGTCAGGCAACAAGTAAGCATGGTGTTGCCAGCCATTAAAACTGCCAGCAAGCTCAACTCGATTTCCCTTGCCCCACCAATCCACCTGTGTCTGATATCAAGATAAACATGGCATAAGAGGCAGATTGAACAAAATAGTAGGAATATAGGAGAAGGATGTCGGAGATGAATGAGAATGTGACTCTAATCCACTTTGACTTATTTTCAAACCTTTTAGTAAAATAGATATCCTCACAAGTCTTTTCGCCTACGAACTTAGTCAAACGTGACATTGTATCTTATTTCTACACCAGAAACATTAAATCACGCATTTTAAGAGCCTGGGTTCATAAATGGAGACGCTGCTTGCATACCCGTATACATGAAGACCTTCACAAGGTCCGCCGGTAAAGCAAAGGGATATTTCCTCACTATAAAGAAAAGGGATGACTAAGCAACAAGCAAAGAACCGATACCAAATCAGGCAAATTTAAAAAAAAATTAAGAACCATATTGTAATCGCTTGAAAAACATAACAAACGCCAAGATTACTCCACTAGTCTACAACTCAAGTCTACGTAATTTGAATGCCGGTAACACTAGTGAAAGAAAAAGTAATTGGCCAAGCCTGAATCGTACCAATTTCAGCGATTGCAGAGCTTGTTCCGCAGCATTCAGCCGTAGGTCTTGCTCAACAGACACTTGTTTAGCCTGAGCAAGCTCAGCAGACTGTTTGGCACGGATAAGTGCAAGCATTGCTTTGGCCTCTTCTAGCTCACGAGATACTCTGAGGTTCTCCATCTCCTTCGCATGAAGTAGAGCTGACAATCGAGCAATGTCTGCTGCTGGATCTGCCCTGCGAACCAAACTTTTTTTTAAATGACTAGGTGATGATGAAATGACAGAAACTGATATACAGGAGTAAGATATAAGTTGCGCATTGATATCATTAAAAACAAATGTCGAGACAATATGCATTCAATGACAAGTTGAATCATAATATGCCTTTGAACGTTGGCTAAAGTGTTGAAGTCTTTATAATACCCGACGGAGGATAGCAAGTCCTTATCTCCTTCTCCATGTCGCAAGAACCTTTCAGACTCCCGTGGTTTAGCCATGATGTCGAATACTGCATCGGGATCAGTTCGAGTCTCACCCGTACTTTTCCCAACACGATTATCGAAGAATGCTATAAGCTTAGACCTCAAAATAGCAGCATTTTGCCAAGCTTCGCTCTCTTGAGACTCTTCGAAACTCTTAATTGTTTCGAGCCGTGTCCAATTATTACCCTCATCATCGCTAGAGTCTTCATAAGTGTCCATTTCAGAGCCATCTTCATCATCACTATCTGTTTCAAATGAAACTGTCGCCTGGGAGATATAAAAAGATCAGAAAGAGAATGCAAAAATGTACAGGTTAGCAACTGAACTACAATGTCACCTCCGTTTCAATATCAAAATGTATCGAAATATAGTATCCGAAATTATTAGAAAAGAAATGGAAAAATAATACCAAGTTGTTTACCCGTTACCTAAATATGAAATACAGTCACTCTAGACATGGTACAACAAGAATAAAAATCACAAACTGTTCCTTTCACTCACCGCAGAAAGTTTCCCCACATCTAATGTTCTCGGCAAGCCTTGCTTCCTCGTTCTCCCATCATGGTTCACACTGCTGGAACCAAAATTAGTGACCTCAATAGGATCATCTACTGTTGCAGAATCGTTCTGGTAAGAAAAAATGGAGGGTCTTTTTTTAACAGCAGCTTCATAGTGAGGAATCAGGACTCCTGAAATACTTTGAGGCACCAGATCAGTTGTCTGAGGAGCATCTGTTGAAACTTGATGTCGGATACTTGGGCTTGGAACTACTTCCGGCTTCAAGGCCCCATTTACTGTTTCATCCACTTCCGGCCTTGATGTAGCTGCCACAACCGTGTGACGACAAGCATGTTTGTCATGTAGTCATCAATTGTCACGAGAATTGTCCAAATAATCACTTCATCTTCCGTCAAACAAGAAAATCATTCTAACAAATAGGGGAGGCAGCCCATTTCTGACCGCTTAAGTAAATACACGTATCTGCGAGGCAGGTTTCAACAAGAGGGGAAATTTTCCCATGTGCAGAAAATAGAGTTCATAAGATTTCCATAATTTTTCAGATATTTATTTCTCAAATCATAATTCTCTTCCACCCATACTGGTGATATAGACCTTCAATACCCTCGGTTGCAAAATCCACCAAGGGTATTGAGAGTCTTGTGGCCAATCATAATGCGCCACAACTGCGTTGAGAACTGTGCCATAATTAATGGCTGCTAATCACCTCCTGCACGGAATTACACCACCCTACGCTGCCACAATGTGTGTGTGATCAGGAATGGGTTGCCTCCCTTATGGAGAGCACAAATACCCTTCGTGTTCCTAGGTCATCCTTGATCCGGTATCTACTTCAAAAACGAAATTGCCTCCGTACTAAATAGAATTTCCCTCGGTCTCCAGAAAAAAGAAACTATGTCAATACTGCTGCAGATAGAGAAATTTTCATTATATTAGCATGCAAGACCGCTCACCAGACATTACGAATTTCAAATAGTGCCGCAATGAGGTGGCAGAAAATTTAATTTCAGAGTAGATTGAATGCATGCACGGCCAAGAGTGTTGCCTTTTCTCTATTCCCAAGACATCCATTCATGCACAAAATTACGATTGAGAGCTTATGAGGAGAGAATGTTATAAAATACATGAGCACGATGCACTACTCAGGACGAAGACAGACTGAAATGTACTCGGGAGAATTTCATTCACGAAACGAAGAAGTACCTGGCATTGACTTGGATTGTTTCGTTGCCCCGCTACTAGATAAGAAATTAGGGTTCGAGAGAAGCTGCGAAAGAGCTTTCTCGCCTCTCCGACGTACAGCATTCGCAAGGTCCTGTCGGCCACGTCTAGCCAGCTCCCGAGTCGACGGAACCTGGTGAGGTGGAAGATCAGCGGAAGAAATAAAACCTTGCAACTCCCGCAGAAGCTTCATGTCCCCCGGTAATATTGACACCGGCTTCGAGGCTCCACCTCTGTTGCGATTCGGCGAGCGACTGTTGCGCCGGATCGAAGGATCTCGCGAGCGCGATGAAGTCGAGCAAACAACATGGTGAGGTAACCCGATCGAACCGGTGGTCAAGTCCCTCCCATACACATTAATTCTCAATCTCCCCAAACCTGAGTCCCTCGCGATAAATCTCACTTTCTCACACCGAAATAAAATACTCGGAGTGCTCGATTGCAACGTAGCAATAAAAGAAGCCATGAACGAATGTACATATCGGTGTCGTCACTCAAACCTTAAGAGAAAATTCTCATCACTCGAACCCCTCAATCTCACGCATCAAGAAACAAGGAACTTCTCCAAATTGCATGTAAAAAATAAATATGCTACTTCAATTCGAAATCAAGCACAGACGGCGGCACTCTATCGTTCCACCGCCACTCACGCACTCACTCAATCACTCCCGTAGTGCTGCTCCATAACCGCCAAGCACTTCACCGGGCTTCACCATAACCCCGAAAGTTTCTTGTTCATGAGGCAGAACAGAAAAAACATAATCCTCGGTTCACAGAAAAATAATACTTGCGTCAAAGGAATCCCCGGCGAAGAGCGAGAAAGCAGGGGACAGAACTTGGCCCGTGGAAAACTGAATCGACCTGACAAGCATGGAAGTAAGCGTAACATCAATTTTTTTTTTGCTTGCAATCAAGACGGAATGGGACTTCAAAAATTTGAGTTTCGAAAACCAGAATTTCTTATACGGAAGCTTGGTCAGCCGGGGCTGTTGCAACATTCTGCGAAAGAGACGGCGAAAGGTTCGAGTCCCCTGATGCAGGGGACGAATGCCCGGCGCGCCAGGCGGAGGCTCCTGCGTAGTGCCACGAACCATCGATGGATGGATGTGCTCATTCCTGTGGACCCAGTCGGCCGCGCTTCATCCACTTCACATCCATCTATGTTCCAATGGCCGTCATAGGAAATTACTGATACCGTGCTCGGGGGTCGGGGGTGCATCTTCAGCCAAATATTTACTTTTTCCCCCTTATACATGAGGTTCGGCAGTGTGCAAAAAATAGAAACATGTTAATTAGATTTGAAAAGATTAATTCTTTTTCCATACAATTTTTTTCCATAAAATATAATCATTGGAATCTTTGTCATTTATTTTTAGATCTCCAAACTTTACCACCAAGTGTGGTATTTTATCGATTTGATTCATTCAATTTCTGAAGGGCATCTTTAGAACCAAGATAATTGAATTTATATTACCTCCATTTCACCCTATGGAAGAAATACAAGAACTTAAAAATTCATCATAGATGAAAAAGTTTGGAAAATTTGAATAAATATTTTGAAATAGATCCCAAATGAGCTCGCCTCTTCATTGCTACTTGTACCTTGAGAAGAAATTTTATATTAATTTAATTATAGTTGTTATATTTACCAAATTCTTTTCACTTTTTAAAATAGAAATGATAACAATTATAGTTTCATAGTGAAACAAATACAAATTCTATCATATTCTATTTGAATATGGATAGTTGAATTATTCCAACAAACTCTTTATTCACGATGGTCAATATTATTTTCACGATGACATGTCAAGGTGTCAACATTTAAAAAGAATCCATTTCTCTCCCACAAGGCAATGCCATTAGAGAAGGAATCTTGTAGACAGTTAACTAAATAGCTTATAAGTACTTGTAAACCAAATGGAAGTCAATACAAAGAGCAAAGTCTCCTAATAAAACCCAATTCCATCTAGAAAAACATCCAAATCCATTCATTTTTCTAACAAAATCAATGAATTAATACCTACAAGGGATAACATGTTAATCCTTTATTGCTGAATATTTAAGGTATTTAGGATTGTTTATGGGACGATTATAACTCCATTCTATGGACAAATTTGTAATTTCAAGGGCAAACCACTTCAAAATATCACAAAAATTACAATTTTAATTGAAAAATTATAATTCCACTTGGATTTGATTCGTGAAACAAGCGCACACCTCTAAAAAAATATATGCCCTTCTTGGAGGTTGCCTCTAAGATATTCAAGATTGCAAATCAAGGTGGTAACAGGCTTGTCTACCTTAATGGGGAAAAGCACAAATCACAAAGAGTTGTGCTTTTGGAATACAAGGTAACAAACCATGTGGCCTAATAATATCATAAAGAGGATACTAAAACCATTAGTCTCCTATACTCACTCTCCTATCCAATTGGCCTTCAATTGGCAAGTGGTGTGAGCACGACTTGCCTAATTGTCAATGGGCACTCCTCTTTGAATGGAAATGGGATAGTCTACAAATTCCACTTTGAATTGCACAAGAAATTGTTACATAGTGATAAAATTTGACCTCAACAGATGTGGCAGTTGTACCCACAGATCTCTCCATACATCTCCCCAATATCACAATCTTGCATAAATCAAACTGCTTCCATGTGATGCAAGTGGAAGCCTCTGCCTCACCCCAGAGAAGTGTGACAGCTTGATGCAAACCTCAGGCCAGTATTCTCTCTTGATCTGCTCTGCGAAATTCAACAACGATCAGGAAGACTTCTTGAACAACAAGCCCATACTGTACACACTGGAGCCCTCGCTATACGATTTCACACGCTTCGGTCCCACCTTGTTGACAACGTAGAAGGCAAGGGCAGGCAAATACTGCATGACATAGAGAAGCAGGAGAATCGGCTGATAGCTAATCCAAGCTTCCATCAAGTCATGTGCCCCCGCTTGCACGATGAGTTCCGCACACCTCTTCGCCGGAAGACGCTTGTCCTTCTGCTTTTCAGGGCCGGAGACTTCAATGGGACCAGGACAGGCTAATGTGACTTTCACCCCACTTTGCAACACCTCAGACCGCAGGGAGTTGAAGTACCCATTCACAGCATGTTTGGATGCCGAGTACACCGTTTGACCAGGAGACGGCAGCTTCGCAGCGGAGCTACTCACCACCACAAAATGGCCTTTGCCCCTGCGGAGCATGCCAGGCAGGAGAAGCTGCGTGAGGCGAATGACTCCCAGAACGTTCACATCGAATGTTCTCAGCAGCACGTCATCTGGAAACTCCACAGCTGCACCCTTGGGCCGTGGGCATGCGGCATTGTGAACCACAATGTCAATTCCTGCTCCTGGGAATGCAGATTCGGCTCTCTGGACGAGGTCTTTGAGCTGCTCCATGCCAGCTGAGATGTCGCCAGGCAGCACCACCACATTCTCGCTTTTCAGGGATGCTTTGACACGCTCTAATTCATGCACTCTTCGAGATGTAAGAATAAGCTTGGCTCCCAAGCGGGAGTACTCCTTGGCAAGCTCTTCGCCAATGTTCTGGCTGGCTCCAATTATCCACACCACCTTGTCTTCGATGGCTCTTCGAGGAGTGCGACCCTTGAGAGTTAGCGTGAAGTCCCCATCCGCTCGGAAGATGAAGTGCAAGGCCAGGAGCAGCAGGGGCAGCAGCAACAGCGCTGCGAACAACATTCTGAGCTCCTGAGGATGTCAAACAACAGGAAAAAGAACAGTGCTCAGCAGTTGATGAATTAGACAAGAAGAGAAAAGAGATCCATAATCAGAACTAATTTGTTAAACTGAATAATGCGGGAGAATCTCCAAACTATGGATACGGTATATTCATTACCAACGCTCGATGCTATCGACAATTTTGGACAGGATTGGTATGTATAGAGGACCAGTTGTGCAGATCTAGCGTTCTTTAGGGTAAGGAAAATGAAGAGTTCTTATTTCTAGAAGGCCCTAGTATTTTCATAGAAACTCAAGGGCAATGAGATCAACCCTAGATGACCCCTTCTAACCGGGATGATCTACACAGCCTGTTCCGACGTTATCATAGGGTTTGTGCTTTATTTGGAGGACAGTCTCAAGCCAGGATCATGGATCTTCATATGCAAGGGTCTTCAAAGCATTGGGCCTGGAGGAAGAAACCCTATACTTTGCTGAGTGTTTTCCTCCGGGTCTACTATAATACAAATTAAACCTCCACTTTGATCGTCACATTATTATATTATCTTCATAAGCCTGTCGTTGATTGTTTTTAATTCCTAGCAGTTCTGTCAACTGACTTCAGTTTCTCCTTAAAATCACATTCTTCAATGGTTTGCCTGATGTCAGCTATCCCCTGAAAGTAAGAATTTGATACATTCGAGTTTTCCTCCAGTTTTCAATCCAGTTTCAAAAACGACCTAAAGGACATTCCAGCACCGATAGCTTTATAATCAGACTGACCCCCTGCCACTCCTTTACCAACTTGAGCCAACAACCCCACTTTGACACAATTAAAGGACCTCTGCCGAAATACTACAAATTGGCATAACTAAACAACCAAATAATCTTCTGTCAGAATGTCTCTAAACCCACGCACCTTACAAACACGCTTAGGTCAAAATTTCAGGGTCACCGAGCTCCGTTACAGCACACCATGCGTTTGTTCACCCGACCATGGGCACAAAGTATTCTATTTGCGCACATACCTGCAAAGGAGAGGCCAAGCATCTTCAAATTCTCATAACCCCCACAATTGTAAACCCTAGCGGAGATCTTGAAGCAAAAGTTCAAGAAAAATCCATAATCTCAAATACTACGGTAATCGTACAGAACGATATCCATACAACAGAACAATTGCATAATTTCCCACAAGCGAAATTCAGTTCATTCCTGGCCACTTTTAAACCTCTGTCATCGTCCACATGCAGTTCAGATTTAAGAAGAACCGCGTTGCGACAAGCCACCCCATTCAGAATCCAGACAAAGGAAATGCACAGAGAATCATACAACCAAGAGGTACACCACCATTGAACAAAGCGAACTATGAATATGGACTGTGACGCCACAATTGTTACAAACCCTAGCGGAGATCTCGAAGCAATTGTTGAAGGAGACGTACATACCCTGAAACTGCATTGAATTTTTCGTCCACACGTAACTGGAGATGCGACATACCAATTCGGGACCAACTCCAATTTGAAGCATAAGAGTCGGTCTCATTACCGGATCTCGATAAATTGGTTGCACGAGATATTTCAGGAGGGGGGGGTGGGGTAAAACCTGCCCCTGTTTTTTTTGGTTTTTTTAAAGTAGAAGGGGACCTCCTAGAGTAAATTGGGGCCGCAGGCCCCAAATTTGCCAAAAAAAATTCAAAAAAAAAGCCTCCGGACCCCTAAAATGAGAAAGCCAGAAATTTGAGAAGGCAAAGGGCCCACCTCCTGAATTATCTCGTGCAACCAAAATATTGAGATCCCTCATTACCCGCCTAGAGGTCCAGTTCTGGCCCCTCCAGTCGGCCGGGGTGAACTGACCCCCTCGCTCGTACCCCTGGGAAAACCCTGAAATTTTTTATTTTCCATGCATGAATTTTTTTGCAAATTCTGAATTCATATTTGCAATCAGAGGCCCCCAATTAGCTGGGGGATTTGAGAAAATAGATTTTACACGGCACAAGATAGGGGGCTTTTTTTTATGTGCACCCCTGGATGGACTTTGGCAGTACGAGTGAGGGGGTCAGTTCACCCCGGCCCTCCAGTCGGTCTCCATTACTCTAATGATGGTAAATAGTGTTACCTATACTAATTGATTTAAAAAAGCCATAACTTTTTACTCTTGATGAATATTTTTACCAACTATGAATTTAGAGTTTTCCCACTTAGAATGATACTAGGATTTATGCACTTTGTAGAAATATTTATAAAGAGTAAAAATTTATAGCATTTCTAAAACAATTAGTATGGGTAACACTAAATACCATTATTAGTGTACTGAACCGCTCCAAGCGCGGGAGGGGGCTTGAGCCTGTAGCCCGGTAAATCCTGTAACTACTACCAATGGAATGCGCAACTTTTTAAAGCATCTTGACATGTATTTTGTTTGTTTGCTGCAAATAGTCTATTTAGTGGACCCTCCAGCCCCGTAATTCCACTTTGTTTGGACCGGAGGCTAAAGGGCAAGTCCAGAGGTCCAGCTGCTAATGGAGTTTGGCCCTAAGAGAGGTATCTTTTAACCCTTGAATGACATACCGGTGACCGTGAAAATCATCCATTTTGATACCATGGAAATCATTGGTCTAAAAAAAATTCAAAAGCACTCATTAGAAGTCAAACTATTGTAGAAGATCTCCCCTTTTCACACAAAATTTTGAGGATGAATAGTTACACTTTTGTCCTAGACTAAAAGATTCTCTGTCATCCATCGGATGCCAAATGTCCGCCTTAACGTTTAAGGGTTAAATATTATCCTATTAGTGAGGGCAAAATTGATGGCGCTTGCAAAATTAGTGTGCCCACGAAATCTTTTCTTTTAGAAATTAGAATAATGAAAGGCTATTTCAACGTGTACTAATTTGAAATGAGGAAGTGTGTGTCAAAATTGCCCTTCTTTAGAAAGAGTCCTTTAACACATGGATACATGGTGCAATTTTCAATGCACCTACAATTAACATATCAAGGTGGAGACGTTTTTAGAATGTACCATGTTCTCCTCCAATTCTAGCTTCAAAAATTCACAACTACTTTATTTAGAGTCTAAAAGATATGATTGAAAGAATTAGATGTGAATTCTTCCTAAGAAGAATAGTCTAAATTTTTTTTTGAGGCATATGACTCTTTTGAATATCTACTTATGTTTAAAAAGACACTTTATAAACATCCCTTTGTACAACTTTGGTAAATGTTCTTCATATTTATCACTACACTCATAGTTTTATGGCACATAAATGAGATTTCTTTTGTGCTTTTGTCATAAAATAATAATTATTAGTCCCTAAAGGACCACAACCTTTTCTTTGGCAAATAAGAGTTAAAATTTCCATTTCTATTGCAAAGTGTATAAAAATTTGAAAATTCATTTTTTTTTGCATGTCTAATTGTAGGATCTTGCACTAGACTAGTGCAAGAATGTGTGCAAGAAATTTCAAAAATTATGACCTCATAAATTGCAAGAGATTTGCATTTAAAGTGAAGAAAATAAAAAAATTTGCACCTTGTGTGACTAGATTATTTGACTCTAAACCTTCTTAACTAAAAAATTTTGCATTATGGATTTTGCATTTTTTTTTAAATTATCATAAAGAATTGAGTTGAGAGTTTGGGGAAAGAAATTAAAATAAAAACACTTAATTTTTATTCTTTAAAAAATTATTAAGCAGAAGTAGGTACAAGTTAGGGAAGGAAAAGCTAAATTGTTAATAGTTAATACCTCTAAGATGGAATTGAAACACATTTATTTCAATGGTGAGATTATTCTAGAAAAAAAAATGTGATTTTTTTTTAATCTTGAAAATTGAATTTGAAAACAAATCCAATATGTTATTTTCTCAAAAAAATGCTATGATTGTCCAGAAAACAAGGGACTCTATAACATTCACATCACTATCCAAATAGAATGAACCAAAGCTTTCCATTTAAACAAAAATATGATCTATAAAAATAAAAATGTAATTTAATTTTCAAGATTTTGTGGATTTCTTTTTATGACTGACAAGGTAAAAATTGCGTTTAGGATGGCATAACCTTTGCACATAGGCACCGATTGACATAAAAATTATATTCCTAGAATAATGATGTGTTTTTCTTTCTTAAGAAAAAGTTTCAAAAAATCATGAAAAATATTGAAATTGTAGGAGCTTCCTTGAAATCCATTTTGTCCCTCATTGGGACTTTGGTCCGCTTTAGGGTTTAGTCTATAAACGATGCGGAGGCATTTTTTGGCCAATAAATGACAAATAATCTCTTCATGTAGGACAAAAGTGCAACTATTCATCCTCCCAATTTGAGGTGGAAAGGGAAGATCTTCTACAATAGTTGGTCTTTTTATGAGTTCTTTTGCATTATTGTAAGTTAACAAATCACATGGTACCCAAACAAATGATTTCTAGAGTGACCAGCTCGTCATTTAAGTGTTAAGGTTAACAACTTCAATTGCATTTCTTTAGTTAAAATCATTAAAAAAAAATGTTAGTTGTGCACTAATATATTATGATTATCTGGAAAGAGATAGTTTGGAGATTATAAAAAAACTAAACTAATCAAAATACCTATCTAAATGAAGCACTATAGAATATTTGAAAAAAAATGTGGATGTGCTACAAGAACATGGACCTTATGATTGTTCTATTGACTTGTAAGAAAGTAGACAACTTCCATTTACTAGAAGAAACCCATGTTTTTTGTGACAAGCCCATAACATGGTAGTTATGTTTTTTTAGAAATCAACCGCGTCCACTTGGATATAAAAAAAAAAGTGTCAGAATTGACAGGCCCCAAAACATGCAAAATCATAGAAAACGTGGTTAGCTTTGAAGAAGATTCAAAAAGATGTCTTAGAAAATATGATCTTTTAAAATGTTAAGAAGTTGCCATGTGGTTGCCACGTGTGTGCCACCTCATTGATGACATGGTAGGCAGTGCCACATAAGCTATTTTTCATCCATTTTTTGGATGATGAGTCATATCCATGTGTCAACTTTGTAGTGGTTTAAATTAAAATATATTCATTCTGTTGTGTCCATCACTTTTTTCTAAACCAAAAATTTGAAATTGATTTTCTAGATTCATATATAAATGGAATGCTTTTAATCATTCCATTTTGATCAATGACAGAGATGAAAGTTATGAAGAGTTTTAGTTTGCAGGCAGTTATGGATTCTCTACTCTGAAATAAATTTTGAATTCATTTGTCTTACTCAATTTTCAATTTTTTTGGAATAAAATAAAATCATAAGATGTAGATTTTTTATTACAACATTTCAACCATTGGGATTGACATTTTTCAGTTCCATTACTAAATTCTTAACAATTTAGTATTTTGTATCATCATCTACTTCTTTCTACTTACTACTTTTTTCTTATTTGTTGTACAATTCCAAATGATTTGATACTTTTCAAGCATGTAGCCAACTTGCCTTCATAGAAATGAGTTAAAAGAAGCACCACCATTTTGGACATTTTTTCATACAAATGTAACTTTGTGAAGTGCAACTGCCTTATTTCTAGTAGGGCCCCCCAAAGGATTTTTGTCAATTCAAATGTTAATATCTTGCAATCCACACAGTGGAAATTTCTGAAATTTTTTCTATATCTTTTCAAATCAGTGTACTACAAGATCCTATGGTTATAAATTTCCATAAAATTTGGTACTTATACTACAAATGACAATTTTAGAACGTTTTTGGCAAAAACATAGTGAAGGAACTTCAAGGGTTAATAGTAGTGGTAGAAATTGTCATCAATAATTGCTCCCATATTTGTAGGAGATTAAATAAATTATATAGGAAAATCCAAGGAATAAAGTAATATCTACCACTAAAAAAATCGCGTCATGAATTCATCAATTTAGGGTGGTCTAACTAATCTATTGAAGCCACATCCTAATCCTCAATGACATCATTGTGCATTTGCAATGCAAAAATCTCAAATTTTTTCTATTAATTCAATAAGTGCATACTCAAAGTATTTAGGAGCTAAGAGACTTTAATTGTATAGTGCTTATTAATTTATTTGATGACACATCATCTTATTGAAGTTGCATCCATTAACATGGTATGTAGAAACATCCTAAAGAATAGAACTATTTTGTACCAAAGTACCTATCAAAGTGCAGTGACTAGTCAATCATTTCGTAGTGGCCCTCAGTGAAACCTGGATGCTCATAACATCTATTTTTGCCAAGTTTTTTGTAGTGGTCTCTCTATTTTTCTTTTTCCATCAAAAGCCTAAACTTCCCAAAGTCGTGTGCCAATTATACTTTAGTCGTTTCTTAGTCATGCTGCAGTGAAGGTAAGTTGCAATATATAATAGCCCCCCCTTTGTCTTTGATTGGGCTTCCACACTAGAATGTCGCACTGCCACATCAAAATGTTGGCGACAACGTGAACAAAATGTGTCGGATGAAATCCACCCCTCATTTACTCCTCATCTCGCAGTTGCGGACGTGACTTAGCCTTCACTTGGATACTATGGAATTAGCGGCACTGTACAATTAAGGAGCCCTAGTCATTCTCAAGTCACATTTTCCATAAAGTCATTCTTTGCAGACTTGCAGTCACATATTTGCCCATTTTCTTATAGTGATTTGTATATACACTATAAGAAACCAGACTTTTTGAAGACGTCTCAAAAAATGTGACACTGCATTGTATTCAACAGAAAAAGAATCAGCGTTGATGTCTCCTAAATCCGTTCAACTTGACGGGGTAAAATGAGTTGATGTGGTCACTGACGTGGAGGCCACGTCAACTCATTTTTGTGTCATTTGAATAATTTAATGGTGTTTTTTGAGATGTCAAATTAGACATTTTTTGCAACATCAAATTACACGTTTTTTCAAACATCAATTGCTACATACCCTACCTACAAGGCAATATCAATAAAAATTTAATATAAATTAAAAAAATGAAATGAACAAAAAAAATTTCTGAATTCAACAAAAATTGAAGAAAATTTACCATCAACCATTAAGAGAATTTTTAATGGCCAAATGAAGGAATTACTTCATTAAAAGTTAATAAAAATGAAGGATAAGGACATTGTATTTATATCCATTCTCTGCCCATGGAAAGACAAACAATATGGGATAAGTAGAATATGGTTATTTCACTTGTTTACATGTTGATGTTGTTTTTGACGTGTATATGTTCTTTTAACATAGAGATGTTGTTTCAGACATCTCGACGTTTTTGTGGACATTTCACTTTGAACACATTTTTTTTTTGATATATCCCATATCAATTGTCTCTCTTCCACCTCTCCACTTGTATAAAGACTTTATGTTTTCATCCATGGAACACATCCATTTTCATCCATCCATTTTTCTTTTTTTTGGAAAGCATGCCACGTCATTGCCTTTTTCCTAAATTTTTTATATAAGGTCAATATTTTTCCATTGACCGTAGTAATTTTTAGTAATTTATCCATAATGAAAGTGGACTTCATGCTGATGTGGCAGTCTATGTTTTTTGAGATGTCACAACAAAACATGAGCTTGTTTTTTTAAACATTGTTAAAAACATCTCTGTCTACGGTGACATCTACTTGTTTTCCAACTTAGTCGCACATGTTTTTTGCAACATCAAATCAAATTCACTCTTTTGCACCCGTTCACTGCTTAACGCGTGACATCTCAGCAAACATGGCATGTTACAGTCCAACGACAGCAAATACGGGGTTTTCTTATAGTGATAATGTGTAAAATACTTCAAGTTTTATGTATATGTATATATATCTTATAGAATACTTGAATTGGTATAAATATTTGTATATGCACTGTATAAGGTCATAGAAGTCAAATAAAATACTATAAGCTTGTATGAAAATTATATGAGTCAAATAAATGTCGCTTAAAATCCTTGAAAATAGACCATAAACCAAGACCTAAACTCAAATGAGTGCCAAAGTTGCCTCAAAACTCCAAACAAAGAGTGTAATAGTTTTTTGAAAAGCTAACACAGATGTATATAAGCCCTAAAAATTTGAAGTTTATATCTTCTATTGCCCAATTTTTATGGCCGTTCAAATTCTCCCCTCTTCAATTCAATGGCAGCTCAACATCCCTTCACTTCCAAGCTTATAAATTTTACATTATAAATCCAAACTATAATTGTAATGGCTTTCTTAAAAGCTAACACAAAATTGTATAACCTCTTTAAGTCTCAAATCAAATCCTTTCTATGTTCGACTTTTATAGCCTATTGAAGTCTCATCTCCTCAAATCAAACACAGTTCAACACCACTCTATTTCTAAACCCATAATTCTTTCTTTCCAACTTTAAATCATGAGTTTTAAGTCTTCATAGAAAGATAAACTCTCCATATATAACTCACCCAAGTTGCAAATCCAAAGCACTATAGCCACATCTCTACAAGGTCTTGAAGCTACTACCTATAAAACTAATTGGCAGTTGATCCTTTGCCACTCCAACAAGCATAACTTCTTCATCCAAGCTCCAAATAGTATGAGTCATAGTTTTTCAAAATTACTACAATAAGAAGAAAAAACTCAAAAATTTCATTCAAAAATTCATAATGTACACTACAATATGGCTTCTCAAACATATGGTACATTCCCAACTAACTATGAAGGAGAAGGAAGAAATCTCAACTCCTTATCCTACTACTAAAGGGCCACATCGACCCATGCCTAAGCCACATGGAGCTTCAATTTTTATTAGCTACCCCCTTTGACCCTTCTACAATCCTATCTATCCCTTTATCTTAGCCAAAAATAATTTAAGTCAACAAAAAGATAAACTATCTCCAATCTTTATCTTTCAACTTTATAAACTCAAACTAAGATTTGAAAACATTTTTATACACAAAAAACAAAGAAATTAAGGCCTGTTAGTTGCCTATTAGAGATAAAAAATAGAGCTTCAAGAATACTATCATTCCATCTGCAAGAACTTGAGGATGCATTTGATAGTGGATACATTTGATAGTCAATGCAACGTAATCTACACAATCAATATTGGTTAAAGGATTAATTAATTGGACCTTCTAACCACCGTTACTAGCCACGACTCTCTTTTATAGGCTTCACCATACAATAATATTAGTCGTCATTCTAACCCTCAAAACACCCTTCAAATGTTACTTCTTTGTTGTCGGGTTTGGTACACACAACTTGTAATAAAATTATCAATGTGCAAGCGTCCTGCTAAAGGTTTCCATACCATCACTACTCCATGCAAGGTTGCTTCGATAGTCAAAAAGGCCCAGTTTCTTCTTGCAGACGCTTATACAATGATGCAAGGCCTAATGACAGATGAGGTTGATCCATCAATTGTGACAAAAAAAAATTGAATCCATACTTTGATTGAGACTTTTCATCTTGAGACTTAGAAAAAAAACTCCAAGTTGAAATCAAAAATGTAAAATGTAATACAAAGAAAAACTACATCAAATTGACAAAGCTCTTTGGTGGTTCCTTCTTCTTTAAAGTTTGCTTGTCATATTGGTGGGAATGCATTACATTGAAGCTACATTGAGTGATGTCATCTTTCTCAATATATTATTAATATCAAAAGCCATTCAAACAATATATAAACACATTTTCTACATAACACTCACATTTACAATACGACAACATTGTTGTGGATGTTGCAAAAAACATGACTACATTTTCTCCAATGTCTTACAAAACGTACTTGTTTTCTGTATCATGCATACGTTTTTCACAAATATGCACATGTTTTTGCAATGTCCACGAAAATTCTTCCGCCTATTGAATCAAATTTTATAACACTTTCCTGACCGCAAAAACATGCTGTGTTTTTTGTTGCCATCACAAAAATGTAGATTTCTTTTAGTGATTTGAATCCATTTATTATCTTTGACAAATGGAATTGGCAAATGTGAAAGCATACA
The DNA here is from genome assembly GCA_951230915.1 of Antitrichia curtipendula. Lineage (NCBI taxonomy): Eukaryota > Viridiplantae > Streptophyta > Bryopsida > Hypnales > Leucodontaceae > Antitrichia > Antitrichia curtipendula. The sequence goes on along the minus strand of OX579634.1, from coordinate 29,957,871 downwards.
ACAATAAAAAAATGGCCCTTGATAAATTCTATTTGACATTCTAAATCACCCATTGGAACTCGTATATTCTTTGTAAAGAAGAAAAATGAGAATTTGCACATGTTGTGTATTGATTATTATGGCCTCAAGAAGATAGTAATAAAAATAGGAGACGAAAAAATCAATGACAAATATAGAAAATTATCAAAGACAAGGTATTGAAAAGGACTGCAAGAAAAATGGTGTACAAAAAAAAAAATGATAAATATTTAAAAAATAGTCAAGATAAGGTATTGATAGTAAGGGACTATAAGAAAATGGTGGAGAAGAAAGTCAAGGATTGAACAAGAGTATCAACACTATGTAGTTGCCAAATGGGCAAATGATTTATTATACTCTAGAATTGAGTAAGAAACACTAGACAAATCTTAGCAAGAATGTTATAAGACAAGATTGAGGTTTTCCTCATTTTACTTTCAATATATATTACCACAATGCTTATGCTTATATCTTGAAGTTTCTTGAAAGAAAACTAGGAACTTAGAGGTACTAAAAAATCATAGGGGTTCTAGGTGGCTTCACTAGGTGGCTAAATATTTAGTTGAGAAAAAGCACTTGAAGGTTTTAAGTAGACACACAAAATCCTATAAAAGCCCCCTAAGACACTAAGAAGATATACTATTAATCTTCAAAGAAGATACACTAATCTTTAAAGAAGATTTGACTTCTAAAAATTCTTATAGACTATTATAGAAGTCCCCTAAAATACTAAAAAGATATATTTAATATTGAAAGAAAATATGATTTCTAGAAACTCTTCTAGAGGTAAGAAAAGTTATCCTAGTTGGTGGAGGGGGTATATCTGTTAAAGTCATGAGCCTTTAGGAATTAAAAATCTTTCTCTTTTAACAATCTAACAATAAAAATATTGTATTTAATTATGGTTATTTCAAATTTTAATTTGCACTTGGTACTGAAAGTGGTTTTAGCAAGGGGCTTAGAAATGCATTGATGGGGCTAAATTCACTCTCTAAACACTACTCATCCAATACCAAGTGGGAACACATCTTTAGAATGTTATCAACCATAGTTCCTCAATAGTATAGAATCTCCCCCCCAACAAAGATATATAGTTGAAGTGTCACTTGTATTTTTTTTTTTAATATATTTGTAAGGTTTTGGATGAACAAACTTGTAGTTCTTAAAGGACCAAGTATTCTAATTTGAACAACAAATGAACACAATTATGTTCCAAATACACATGATCTTCTTTTTTCATTCATCTAAATAATATTGATTTTCATGTTAGTTTTTTTACAATTTTAAGGTAAATATTCTCACAAATATTCCTTACAAATCTTCTATAATTCAAATGGCACAAGTATGTTTGACTTCAGATACTAACTTTTTTAGCTCAAAAAGTGAACCTTAAAAAATGATTGGAATAAATAAGTAAAATAAATATACTAAAAGATCACTGCAATTAGAGCTTAACATATTGAATTTAAAGGGAAAAAAAAACAAGCCTCTAAGAAAATGTAAGCACCTTGTAGAAGATGAAAAGGTGCCAACATAGTTGTTTAATTAGTGGTTCAAGATTAAGGATGTAAAGATCTATGGTGAATTGCACTATTCCTCCAAAAGACAACAAAACTCTTAAGTATTATCTTTTTAGCATTGGCATATTCTTCAAACAAGGCACCTAACAAACTTTTTAAATGTAGCTTCACTTGGTGCAAAATTTTTTCCCTAGTCCTTTGGTCTAAAGCCAATAAATTCCAAAAATTATAGTTATAGGTGGGTATATTAAATCCTTACAGACCAATAGGTAGTCTAGATTTTGAAATTGTAGAGATGTATTGTAGAATGAGACTTAAAATAATATATCAGTGATGGCTTTCAAACAAAAGATTTTAAATATGATCTATAAATGATATCCATATGGCTCAATACATTGCTAAATAAATTAACATTATTCAATATTATATGAAAATTAAGATTAAAAATTCTTCTAAAATTGATTATTGATCGAATATAGGGAATTTTTGCAAGGTACTTGACATATGTAAGCAAAAAATGCTAAGACTGGGGGTAAGGTAAAAAAACAAAGCCTCTAAGAGTATAAAAGAGAAAACAACAAGCTATTAGTTGGAAAGAAAGACCAAAAACAATAGGGTAAGATATGGATAGGATAGAGACTATGTCCAGTGACAAGTCCATTAAGGTAGTATGCTGAGCTACAAGCGACCATTTAAGGGTTGGTCCATCTTTTTCATAGGTTTACATGGACACAAATATTTTTAGATCATTTTTCAGAGAAAGGAAAATAGATGTGGAACCTAACACGAGTGGTTTTGTATTTCTCTAAGCATTTTTGAATTACTTGCAAATTTTCAAAGATTTGGGGCATATGCAACTATTTGTGACTATAGGTCTTCCAAAATCTGTCCACTTGCAACTTGTAAAAGAGATGTGCGGAAATCAAAGATAATGATTGGCTCTTGCAATAGAAAAATAAATTTTCCTTAATTCACTCAATTGCTAAAGTGGTCCACATAAGGATCACCTCATCTCCATTCTCCAACTAAAAATAAGGTCAATTTGAAGAAAAGGGTTGGTTTTACAGTAGACGACTTTAGAACAACTCCACAACAATGCGCTGAAGCAACACTGTAAATGTTATGCACCATTTATCTTCTAATAACAAGGAATGTCCTCCATTGATTTGCTTTTGCGTGTTGCTGTGGGGCTGCTCTTAATATGGGAATTTACAAAAGTAAATTTTTCCACATCCTTGACATATTTGAGAGCACTTTTTCAATGAAATAAATAAATCTTTCATCCACCGTAGGCTGTCGGAATCATCAGGCTATTGGATGTAAATCATGCACAATGTTGTTTGAGGGTTGAATTACTTTTAGGCACATAGCCAAAGGAAGGTCAAAGGGAATCTGAAATAATGAAAATGTGGCCATGGGGGAGGCAAAGTTTTTTAAGATGCCTATGCGTGCCTTTTGTGGATTAGGCTTGGGAACCACATTGGCAAGAGTGCAAAAAAGTACATATTTGGTACTTAATCCCTAAATGCCTAAGCAGTCATATATAGTCATTCCAAAATTTCAAGCTTGTTTCCATATGGGCAATTAAATTTCTTTTATTGGTTTAAAATTTTTTACAGGCAACATTGAAGGTTAACTATTGGTAGCTTTTATTTTTCACTGAAAAATTTAAATGTTTATTTTTAGAGAGGTCCTCAAAGGCATATATGTACCACTAGTGGATGAATAAAGCTTGCAAATTTTACTCAATTTCTTGGCTTCGAGCAAAGCTTGTCAATTTCACTTGATTTGAGATCTAAGAAATTGTATTTATCCATTTGCTTTGAAAATGGTCCCTATGGAAAGAATAGAGTGTTTTCATGATTTTCACCACTGAACATTTAAACTTGCAAGTGTTGATTTGGAGTTATTTGCAATTTCTACTTGTAAAAAGAACTGCATTTCAACAATTGCAAGGTGGATTGTGTAATGAGTTTGATAACTCTTCATTTGAATTTAAGTTTTTTGAAAGTACATTTTAGTGCACTAACACTATTTGTAGTTGTTCATGTCACCTTCCATTCCAAAAAAATTTATATGCAAATTTTTGAAACATTGTAGGGAATGGCAACATACTCAAAATAGAATACATACATTTCCTTGTTATAATTTTACAATTCCTATGCAAGTTCACACTCAAAATTGGTACACATACTAATAAGCAAGCTCTTTAAACATCTACATGGTCTCATTTTGAAAAAAAAACATTTCGCTTCATTGAGGATAACTATAATCCCATGCTCTTTTTTCATAGGAAAAACATCCTTGGAAAGGCTTAGGCACTTAAGGGTTAAAACAACAACAATTCACACACTAAAGTTACAATCAAGGGCTAACTCACGTTCCAAAAAAATGCATACCCAAAGTTGTATCGGAAGCAAGAGAAAAGAACCACAAGCAATGTGTTTTTTTGGTGATTCGTCGTCCATTTGCACCCAAATAATAGGCCGTGCACCACACCCTTGGAAAACAAATAGTTTTGAAAGGTTGGAAAATTGCCCAAAAGCTTGAATCAAAAAAATCTTGGATGAAATTGCCAGATTGTGGATGAAAACATAATTATGAATATGTGACATGTGCTAATGTGATATTTTCTATCCAATATGAGGATGAATGTTGAAATTTGAAGCACCACTGTAACATTTAATATTGCCAGTTTGGCACTTCATAAAAAATGAAAAGAAAAACTAACCACAAGTAGAAACACAAGGAAAACCATGCAATCAATATCACTTCTTGTTGGCCCGGGGGTGGCTTCGGTCTAATTCCAAAGCACTTTGAGAATTTACACAAATCACCTTCATCTCCTTGATTGCAAGTGATTGTTGCTCACTTAAGCATAGAACTTCTGTCTATTGAATGCTATATTTTCTTATGTGTTGATCGAGCCCAATGCAAGTAGGAACAACTCAGTCTATATAGCTTCAAGGCCTCTCGAGATCCCCCCGAAGGGTAAAGGCTAAATATGAATGAAACACACTAAATCGACATTTTTGATCACTTATTCATCCTTTCAAATGTGCATACATTCATCCCAAATGCAACAATGCTCTCTAGAGATTTTATAGCAATTTAGCAATTTCATCTATTATGAATAGAAAAACACATTTCCAATTATTCTTACAGCATTTTCTTATTGCATTTGAGCAAATCAACACTAAGTGTATGGAATAGAAACGAGGTGAGACAACATTCCACTAGAACAAAGTGATCAATACATGTGCCAAGTGCCCACCTAGGATGTAATTTGTTATGGATCTTCAATTTGTTCTTTCTCCACAATGATGAAGAATGGATCCTCCTCAAACTACTAATGATATGCTTAACCCCTAAATTTCCAAAGTTTTTTTTGAGCTTCTTGGAATTTGCTCTAGATTGAACAAAAAGACAATATTTTAATAAGTTTCATCAACTTTTTTAAAATTGTAACCGTGTAAATCCAATCTAGACATGTTAAAGATCACATGGAAAAAGAAAACTTAAACAATAGCACTTATGAATTGAAAGATTATAATGTTTGATCATGAGGGTGTTAAAACTATGAAAGTGATTTGAAGTCTTTCAATCCTCTTTCACATATCAAATCTAATATTGAGGTCACCAAAAAAAAAATACGAGGTTAAAGGACAGAACATAAACAACCACAATCAATTAACAACTTCTCAAAATCTACTCTACAACTTTTTTAAATGAATTTCTAATGTGATTTGTTTCTAAGGTCTAATATATTTGACTATTCATTTCCAAGAGCCCTCAACACTAGAAAATCAAGATTTGCAATAGAGACCTTGACTTACACATAATCTTGAATAGAAAAATCATAAACATTCATTTTTAAAATTGGTTTTTTGATGCTGCAACTAGGCTTCACAATGAATTTTTGTCTAAACAAGAAACTACTAAAAATAATAAATTGGTAAGGTTTATATAATTTAACTTCAAAGTGTTTCTCAACCCCCAATCATGGTGCTTTGGACATTTTAGAGATTAAGGTGAAACAACCTATTACCACCCAAATTAGAATTCCACCCTCATGTACATATGGTGTGCATTTTGTGCTTTGAAATGTACCCCATGGGTACAAACCTTAGACGGAATTGAGATGGGGTGATGATAGTTTGGTACAAACCTTGGATGGAACTAAGATGGAGTGATGATAGTTTGGTTCACCTTCTAATTGCCTAGTATTTATTAAGGGACCCATCACCGCGACCTCTTTGAGAGTTATTAGACTCCAAAGGTATGCTCTCACTTGGTGTTAGAGGTGTTGTTTGGAATGTGAATCTGGTTCAAAAGTAGGTATAAATTCATTATCAAGACCCTCACTAACAACACCTTTAACACCAAGTGCAAACATACCCCAACCTCTTCTCCAGTTATTTTTTAAGGGTTTAGGGTTTAGGGTCCCGTGACTCCAAACATGAGATTTTGCCAAAGAAATGGACTGTCTCTTCTCCAGTTGTTTTTTAAGGGTTTAGGGTTTAGGGTCCCGTGACTCCAAACATGAGATTTTGCCAAAGAAATGGACTGTCTCTTCTCCAGTTGTTTTTTAAGGGTTTAGGGTTTAGGGTCCCGTGACTCCAAACATGAGATTTTGCCAAAGAAATGGACTGTCTCCATTCAGACAGATTTCCTGGAACCCAGCCTGGCCTCCACAAATCATGAACCCAGACTGGCCTTACTTTTCATTTCCAGCTCTCCGTCAGTTCCACCGGATCATGAATTGGCGGCAAATCGACAGTATATTCCTCCACAAATTCCTGCCCCCCACAAATGTATGTCTGTCCGGCCCCTCGCTCCTGGCCTTCAATCTGGTCAAGTCCGTAGCAGTGCAACCAGCCTCTTGCATAGCAAATAAAAGGTTTCTGCGTTTCTTAAGCGTAAAACACAGGAGCCTCCACAAGAGGCTACAGTCAGTCTATAGTAGTGCAATCAGCCTCTTTTTGCGGAGGTCCAGCCAAAGGTGAATGTATACAAAACAGACCTCCTGCTTTGTGTTGTATTCATTTCATTGTTAACACCCTCTTTTAGCTCACTAATTTGGGATCTTTGATTGCAAATATGTGGAACTCAAACTTTGCAAATAAAAATGGCCTAGCTAGCAAATAAAAGGTTCCTATATATGTTTTCCCCAGGGGTAAAAACAAGAGCCTCTACAAGAGACTCGTTTGCACTACTATAGACTAACGTCAATTTCGTTAAAAAAATATTCATCTTGGCGGTATTCCATTACTTTGTCACCTTTGCAGCACCACCTGTTCTGATCGAATCGAAGCCTAAATATAAATCCATACCTGTCCTAGATGTCAGATCTTCATGTGTGACTGTGCACACAATCATATACTCCGTATTTGTCACAATTTTGGGCCCACTTTAACGAAACTGACGTTGCCACTGTTACTGTCGGAGCTTGCACAGTTGCACTTGCTTAATTCGCCTGGTCGGTGTCGAATCCCCGCTGTCGAAGTTCGGGTGGGTAGCTAGCTACTAAAAATAACTAACTCCGACAGGGCGAGCGAGCGAATTGAAATGAATCTAGCTCGGGGGAATTCATTCGATCCAACTTCGTTCTTTTACATTTATCGATCCTGCCGTGAGTCCAGTGTTCGGTTCAGTGGTGGTAGCTAGTACGTAGTAGTAGGAGTACTAGTAATCTCTGCTTCAGAAGGTCGAGAGGATCGGAGCTTGCTTTCGTGTTGTACGAGGCCAGAGGATTCAATTCCAACCATGTCATTTCGATCGAGACTAGCTAACGCCTGTCTTGCGCTGTGATTGATCGATATATATATATTTCGAGTTGGGTGCGTTGCTCTGATCTTTGGGCAATTCAACTGGCGATGCATGTACGTCTTTAATTTAGCTAGTTGATATATTTCGGTCGCTTGCGGTTTCCGATTCGAAGTCCACTAGCGAGGCGTTCACTGCTAGGTACGGTAGTTTCATTGCGATCGATCTCCAAGTGGATTGGATTGGATTGGTATAATTGAAGTAAGCAAACAGATAAGCTAACTCACTCGATCCGTCTTTTTTGTTTTCGAAAGTTATGTAGTCAATTTCGTTGAATTGACGTTATTCTAGGTAACAAAAAATTGTGACATTTCATCTGCACGAAGCTCTTGGAATGCATGGAAAAGTGCCAATGTCGCGGAATTAATTCCGCCAATTTAACTTACGAAACTGACGGCTAGCTCGACTGTTTGATTTTGAATTTTGTATCCTGAGATTTGCATTTCGTTGCTTTCGAATTTGAAGTAGAATTGTACTTTAGACTTAGAGTAGTGTCTGTGTGTACGCGGGTGTGAGGTCAGTTACCTGCTCGTCGCGTCGGTTGGTGAGAGATCTAGATGATAACAGTCCAGATTGCGTGTCGAAACAGATCACGCTTGTCCACTACCAAGTTTAGTTAAGACAGTAGCGACTGAAATTCACAAAAAGTGTACTCCATTGTTCTCTAAACCACTTTCCTTAGACTCCATTTTTCATGGATCGGAATACTCCATTTTGTTTCGTATTTCACGTTCAGAGTTATGAATTCAGAGCTCAGCGACAGAAAAGTTTGTAAGAATGACGAAACAAAATACATCAATTCAGCCGAATCCGCGCGCTTTAGCTTCGTTTCCATCCAGCAACCTGAATTTCCGCGGCAGCTAAATTTAGCATATACGTCAGCGGCACCTCGGATTCCATTGCTGTGGATAGCAGTCCGTAGTTATCACTAAACCTAGAGGAGGCCAAGTGTCGGCCTTGAACCCTTGGCGGACTCCTCAGTTCACTCCCGCAGCATTTCAGATTCCTCTTGGCAACGACTTCGTATCAATTGTGAATAGGGTTAATTAATTTTGCATTTCGGCTTTCAGTTCGGCAATGGATAATTAAGCTTTCAAGAGTGCCGTCTGTGTTGATGATACATGTATCGATACCACTTCTTAATTCTTACGGTTCCTAAAAGCCGACAGATGAATAGATTCTAGCATCCGACATCAGTACAATAATTGCGGTAGTCAGAAACAAAACAAACGTGGCCACTAGCTCGAATATAAATCATTGACTGTGTCTACTCATTTTTTTTATTTCTTTTAATATTTGGGTTGCAGATGTTGCAAACCCAACTCAGTCCCCTTCTTGCACCTGTCGACGAGCTTTCTTTCTCGATTCTTTTCTTGCAAGCCGGTAGTTTCATTGATTTCGATAGACTCTCACTGTCACTCGTTTGCAGTAATTCGATCGCAAGGTTAGTTTCAATGTAGCTAGGGTGATGAGAATTTACAGTGTAACTAAAGGGCTGTCTAGCGATCGAGTGATCGAGTGAGTTTGAGCCTTGAGTGTTGTTTCTATTACTGTTGCAGAGAATTGAAGAAAGAGCACGTGTGAATTGAATATGGAGTGGTTGGAGAGATTGTGGGGAGGTTCGGAGTATCGCCGCTATGGGGAAAACGAGTATTACGAGTACCCGAGGAATGGAGTCTGTGAAAATGGCGGTGGAGTTTGGGAAATAGGACCTGAATTGGAGCCTGGTAATGAGTGGTCATGGCGAGGGCCTTCCATCTTTGAGGTATACTCTCAAATTACGTGACCGACTTTTCTTTGTTGTCAAGATTCTAATTTTTTTTTTAATTTCCAGTTCTCTGGCCCAGGTGGCTCTTGAGTTGAGGTTATCAATTCTGGTCAACGAATTTCGCGAAATGTTTCTATCGGTTAGGTAGCTGGTTAGCTACATTCAATAGGATCAATTTCTAGCAATTTGCAAAAAAAATTCGACAAAAGTGCTGTAAAATGAAGTTGACTTGAGAGTCACATTATTTCCTTAAATTCAATTCTGGAAACAAGAGTCGCGTAGAAAGGGTCGCAAAAGAGGGATCATACGATTTTATGCGAAGTCTAGTTTACGATTTGTCACCCTGCATTCCATTGGATAGTCAAAAAAGCAAAAACTATTTGCGAAAAGTGCAAACATGAATGTTTGCACTGTTTCAAGGTGGCAATCTCTGTCATTAGAAACCGACTCAATTTGAGGTAATGTAACTCATCTGTTTCTTAAATGCGAAATCATCACTAACAAGGACGAGCCTGGCCTTCCCAACAGGATCCCAATGCCAACATGGACCAGGACATGTATTCCACCAAGAGCATCAGCAGCAACTCACGTGACACTAGCAAGTATGTGAGCCAATATGGAGGGACGATGGAGACCTACAACCCTGCCTGTGATTCCAGTAAGCACTAATCCTAGCTTCAATACCAAAGCGGCTTTATCATATTAAGCATGACATACATTAATTAATTATTAAGCTGGAGCATACTAACCCTCTGAATCTTTTGACTGTGTGGAATTTTATGTCCCTTGTTAAGTCTTAAGCAGGTTAAGTAAACTTACGGAGAATGATGGAACTCATGCTGGAAAATGAAAGTACATAAGTTCTAGTTTGCATATTCAAGTGCAGTTTTAATGAAAATGGTGGTGCGTTTTGTAGGAAGGTATAGGACTGAGGATTACGACACTAGGAGTGATACCTTGGCCAGGAGTTTGCAAGAATCTTTGAGCCTTGATCAATACCCGGTTTCATATGGCACCCCTGCCTCCGCCACAAAGTATGTGACACACACTCTCTCTCATTCGAAACTGCATTAGAAGAAAACATCAATTGCAGATTCATTTTCATTTTCATTTTCATTTCAAGACCATTCCATGTGCCAAGAAATCGTCCGTTTATGTACGTACAGTACATGCTTGCAAGGGTACCATTTGTCACACAATGAATACATCTTCTGTTGTTGTGCAAAACCAAAAATTCTCAATCCGTAGGTTGGGCAAGAGTAATTATAACCTGGAAAGCTTAGAGATTAGGGAGTGAGCCAGATGTGAGACTCTGGAATTTATATTTATACTAAATAATTTGTTTGTAGTCCTGACAGAAGCAAAGGAATTCTGATTACGCAAGGTCCTAGAGGCGGAAGTAATTACATTTTTCACTGAAAAATATTGTATAATCATATGGAATACACATTGATGACTTTTGGTGTGGCGCAGATCTGTGGGACTGTCAACGTGTGCTGGTTGTCATCGCGCACTGGGATGTGGAAGGTTCATGACATGTCGCAACCAGAACTGGCACCCATCTTGCTTCACCTGCAAAGCATGCCACAAAGCAATTGGAGATGAGGTATTGTTTTCACACAAAATCAATCCGAAACCGACGCGTCCATTGTAGCTTGTATTAATCCTGCGTGATTGAATCTTCTATCAAGATGTTTTATAATTACGAGAAACCAGCAAGTTAGCTTGCATTCAAGCAAGAACGTTACGTGATCAGTTGCAATGGACATACGGTATTTGAACACTAGAATGGCATGTCTTCATAGGGCCAAAATTCATGTGTTGTTCAAGTGCCCAAGCTCAGAAACAGTTTTAAGAGAAGAGAGGGTTGTGAATTCTGACATGGGTCAAAATTGGGTTCGTTTTATGTAAAAATGCCGGCATGTTTGGTTGCACCAAAATTGTGAATTTCAAGTGCCCAAAGCTCTGAAAAGTAATTAGGACTGTTTTAGATCTCTGCATTTTTTAAGCTGGGCAACTGACAATTGTGCAAAGTCCACTGAAGTCTTCCATTTTGGCTAAACGCGAACTTTTGTCGGAAGAGGTTTGTGATTTCTGATCATGAGTGTGACTGTTAAATTTTGGGGTTCAACGCAGTGCTCTATGCATGGAAGTGACCCCTATCACCGCAACTGTTACAAGGAGCTCTTTCATCCCAAGTGTGAGATTTGCTACAATCACGTACGTTCATTATGACTTCAAGATTCTTCTGTCGCTATAGAATAATTATGTAGCTCTTCAATCCGTCCTCTCAACCAATGCTACGAATATGTCAACTTAGAAATGATGTGTCAACTTGTGCTTGCAGATTCCTTTGAATGCGCAAGGGCGGATCGAGTACATCTCGCACCCTTTCTGGAATCAGAAGCACTGTCCCTCACATGAAAGAGATGGAAGCACATGCTGTTGCATTTGTAATCGCATTGAGGTACCGCAACAAATTGAATATCCAAATATCCCGTACAACCCAGGCAGTAGATGAACTGGAGATTTTGAAGTCAATCGTAATTGTTCTCGGTTTTGTTATTGACAATATGGAAGAAAGATCCATCAAAAAATCCAATCTCCCAACCTTATAATACAATAGATGGTCGGTCGGTGGTGCAATTGCCTCCAATGAAAGTAAATTGATCACGAGTTTCTTTATCACCTTGTTAGTTAAAATGACAAAATTTTCAAGAAATTGGTACTTTTCCAAGCACGCATCTAGAGATCTATGCAAATCCGATCCGCCTAGTGAGTAGAGCTTTGAGAAGCTTGAATCGTCACAATTTAGGCTCTCCCAAAGATGTTAACTTTAACTCACACTATAAGGAACCAATGCAAAGCACATGTTTGATACAACATATAGAAGTTACATGGACGTCATTTGTTAGACATAAAAACACGGGTTGTTACATTAAATGGCCAACAAAATCCATCTCCTTAGACGTGGGTTTCTTATAGTGTCATATGATTGATTAGGTCTGCTTACGATACGTCTGGTTGTGCGTGCACGTGCAGGCAATGGATCAACGATACAAAAATTTGGGAGATGGCAGGAAGGCGTGCTCCGAATGCATGGAATCTGCGGTGATGACAACCACGAATTGTCAGCCGCTGTACAGGGAAATACTGAAATTCTACAAAACGAACCTCGGCATGCCCATTGAGCAAGAAGTTCCAATGCTAGTAGTGAAACGGGAGGCTCTGAACAATGCCCAGGAAATCGATATTAACAATGTAAGTCTCCGTTACGTTTTGACAGGGGCGAACCTTTTAGGGTTTCAGATTTCTAATTTTTTAATTTATTTCTGTGAATTTCTCGGTTGTGGAAACTTGGAACTAAAAGTGCAGTCATGTGGGTGTGGAATATATCAGAGCCACACCCATGGTCCAGAAACTCGAGGTTTATGTTTATCAGAAGAGCAAATATTCCCTGTGAGTTAAGACCACCACTTGAGCCCTTCCGGCCGGCTTCAGGATTGAATGTCTGGATTTGCGTTTTCTTAAACTGAAAATTTCATGTGAATGAATTGTTGGAGAAGCAAAAGAGAAAGATTGTAGTACAGGAATTGTTTCAATATCATGCCACTGATCGAGCGGAGTTCTGTTTTTTAACAGGTCTTGGAACATGGTAGCAAAACAGAAATGAGGAAATTAAGACGTCGCTGTGAGGTTACAGCTATTCTTGTTCTTTACGGCTTACCAAGGTATGCTTCTCCCCTTGGCTCATGGGTTTGCAAGAAAACCTGCCGTAACCTCGATTCATATGAAGAGCATGAAAATAGTTAGTTACCTCTTAATCTAGTCCTTTCTTTAGCATTTCGGTGACTCTTACAGACCTTTGATTGAGCATGCTTGAACAAGATTTTTGTCATCGAGGTCGTTTCTACTCTTGTGAAAGTACAATTTTGATATGAAAATTACATTTCTTGCCACTTCCATTGATAGCTCAACATCAATGTTCATCATTCTAATCATTCTCACTGAATTTTTGTTAGAGTGGAATCAACAAAATAAATATAGCCATTTTGGGACTCACAGAAAGATCACCTCACATGCACATACATATATATGCACTTCATTCATTCTAATTTCCATTATTGGCAACAACCATTTGCCGGTAGAAACACCATTGCTTCACTAGGTTAATCCTCATAACCGAAGGCTCTACTCTCCATATCCACACCCCAAACTTGCTACAATTTTTTTCTCAAATGCATTACCTGAACAGCGTGGATCACGTGCATGTGCAGGTGGTTAACGGGGTCTATCTTAGCACACGAACTAATGCACGCCTGGATTCGTCTAGACGGTAAGCATAATTAATAATCACCATCAAACAATAATTCCAAATACGGTACTGTCTATGTGGGTTTTTTGAAGTCTAAACCCCGATGTGTACCAATTTTATTTACACATGCAGGAGGATTTCCTGACCTGGAGAATGGCGTCGAGGAGGGTATTTGCCAAGTGCTTGCTCACATGTGGCTGAAAGCGGAGCTTGAAAGCATGACACAAAGACAAAGAAGCTACTACGCGGGTGGATCGTCATCGATTCGGGACAAACGCCTGGGTGAGTTTTTCCTGCACCAAATTGAAACCGACTTGTCGCCCATCTACGGGGACGGGTTTAGAATGGCTTCTGCGTCAGTTGCCAAATATGGCCTTCCCCGAACTCTTCACCACCTTCGACAAACGGGTGAGATTCTTCACTAGATCATTCTCGACAACAATTACATTACATTACATTACATTACGTCTGATTCTCCAGGCAACCATGTCTCACGAACTACAGAAGGATTTGTAAATTGTAACCCTGCTCGCCATTCAAATCAAAGCCCTTCAATCAACGGTTACCCCAAAATGCTGACTGATCTTGACGTTCCTAATTTGTGTAGAACGACTCGACATGACTGTTCGCAATTTGAATCTCAACATTTGAGCACTGTCTAGTTCCATTCCTCAATATTTCTGTACATACATACACTCAGGATTTTTATAGGACTTCTTACTAGTTCTGATTCGGACCATTGCACTCATGATGATTTCAGTGAGGCTATTTTATGTTATTTGTAAAGTAGTAGGGTTTAGGAAGGCATTCCAATATTTTTACAATTGAAGTGAAGTCACAAAGTGTAAAGTTTAATGTGTATTTAGTTCATGAAGAACTTCTGAAAAAAATGTCTAACTTAGAACGTGCCTCTCTGCTCGGCAAGTGAAGGTCACAGCAGGACAATTGTTTTGTTCCAACATTGTGACCTGCTACTACGAGTGTTTTTTATTTCCATTTTTTTAATTTTTTGGAAGCTCCTAATTCTCATAATCTAAGCTGATTACCAGCGTAAGTTAGTGGCATCCTACAGTGGAGTATTGTACTCATATTTATCTTTGACAGAATTGTCTGCTTGGACATAAATTCTGTGGTTTCATTCCATGCTGAAAAACATGATGCCCAGCTGCCAGCTGATCAAGCAAAAGAATGTCAAGTTGTAACTTAACCCTTTAACGATCCTGGTCGATTCCAGAGTTGGGCATTCCTTTGTATTTTCATTTTGGGGAAATTTTAGGGTTACTGAAAATAGATGTCTATCACAGATCTGACCGTACAGATGGAAGCATCTTGCAAGGTTTAGTGTTATGCATCATGAATCATGATCACTATTAGTTGTTATGATCATTTTTTTGCATTTATCAGTGTATTTTCAGCGAGTACTTTTTTAGTTTTTCCAACCCTCTAGCTGCATGCCACCTCAAATTGGCTTGATTATTGTCCTAAACTCTTCACCTTCTAATTCCCCAGATCCGTTTCCTTTGCCATGTCATCAAATTTCTTGACATGCTCTCTCTACAAACTGAAAAGAGTCAAAATCGACCAAAATAAGGTCGACCAAGCGTTAAAGGGTTAACTGCTGAATGAATTCAATATCTTTGAGGACGGAATGTCAGATGATAAGTTAGTGCAAACATGACTAAATGATCATGCTTTGAAGTTTGAAGCCACTTGGATGAAATCATCTCGATGCTCCAGGAACAATTCCTTCTAGAAACATAACCGGTAGTTGACTTTTCAACGCTAACGTGGCACCGTCCCATTGGCAACCCGTCACCATTGCCAATACAAGTTGCAATTGATAACCTTCTTTCCTTTCAACTTGCTTCCTACACCCTTGGATCATGAAGATCCAAGGTTGTGATTGAAAAATGTACAACTGGTTATGTACAATAACCTTTTCACTGCTAGCGAGGCTCATCAGTTAACTAATACATAATTATATCTTATTGTATGCATCTATCTACTTGATGATGTTTCATGCACAAACGCAACGGTGTTTCATGCATGAATGCAACAATTACATGAGTTTTCATCCGAGGACATAGTTGGTTACGTCCTAGTGGCTTAAGGATCACTAAGTCCATAATGTGCCTCAACAAGCACCTCATATAGGGTGTCCTCATCTAAAATGGGCACCCCCCAAAACTCCACTTTTTGTTGTCGTGCCTAATTACTATTATTAGATTTGTCAAAGTCTTAACATTTTCTTGTTGGCAAGGGAAAGGAGGTTTCAACGCACCAAAGAACGTGGCATTTGGATACCATATGCAAAAGTAATGAAGGGTTAAAGTTTTTTTGGGTAGAGGTTCTACAACCGTTGAATTCTTCCACATAGGTACATATTGATTTTGCAGATGTACACATAGTGATGATGGCAATTTTGGGTTAGTGGCTCATTTGGGGTTGGGACTTTATTGAATATCTATTGCTACATAATATGCCATAACCACCACCAATCTGGAAGAAGTGATTTGTTACAAAATATGCCATAACCAATCCCAATCTGGATGAAGTGATTCCTTATTGCTCAAATGCCGTATCAAAAGTCACATGATCATCACTTAGAACCAATATTGTTCCTAATTTTTATCTTTTTTATTCATGTAGATCTAACACAAATTAACCCTTGAGGTCTCCACATAACCAAAATAGATTTCCATAGTGTGAAAAACGTTAATAACTCTTAAAATAGGAAATATCATGAAAAAGGGATGGTTCATAAGTTCAATGTTTATATGTGCACATAGAGATATAAAGAGAGATAGATAGATATAGTATTCCATAAATAACAAAGTTACAAAAATTCATATGTAAAGATGATTGTAATGGTGTATTTGAATTAAAATTTATTATTATTATTATTTTAAAAATCTTCATATTACTATTTATAATTGCAATAAAATTTATTTTTATCAAACAATAGGTGTCATTGATAGTAGAAGACAAATGTTTAAAGGACTTCGAGAACCTATTCATTTGTAGAATAACTTATTTATTTAGATATATGACCTCAAAGAATAAAGAAGCAAAAATCTTCATTTGGAGGGCCAATTATCAGATGTGCTTAATTTTTTGAGTGAGAGGGAGTCAAAAGTGGCTTGAATGTGAATGTTAAAATGCTACATTTTCATATTGAAAATGGATGATTTTTGTCCTATTTCTTGTACAAATTTTCTTTATTGATATGATTGTCTACATCATTGGATGGAGTTCAAGTTGAATTAGTTAATTCTGATACAATATAGACCCTTCCAATAGGCAATTTAATAATAGGATCACTACGCAATTGCTTATTGGGACACAAGTGTAGTATAAGGAAGTCTTACTTTTAAAGCAACCTTTTAAGAGCTAATTGCCTTTGGGGGAAGTTAAACTCCTTGAAACAATTTTTAATAAATTTTTATAGGAATAAATATGGGATTAACATGAAACCCAAGTTGTTTGAAATTTTTTGGACCTTTGTGAAATTATTTACAAATTATTGAAGATCAAATGCACAAGTCATTGAAAACAACCACCTCTTGACTTTTACACTATTGGTATATTGAAGGAAGCAAAAAAAAAAAAATTTGTTAGAGGTCACTTTTAGAACAAATTACCTTACCTTATTGAAGAGAAACTGGCAAAATTCACCTACTCATGCCATGTGGAGAGATAACATGAGTGAGACCTTAGATAATCCAAAGGAGGAATTAAAGTAAAAATACCTATTTTTGATAGACCCACGATAATGGACTATTCATTGAAAAAGTACTATTCATTGCAAAAGATTATTTGTTTGTACCTTCTTGTCCATTCATCTCTCTTTTTTCCTTGCTCAAGGAGAAATGCCAAAGCTACCTGTAACAGGTGAGTTTGTAAGACCATAATGGGTTCAAACAAGAAATCCATATTTATATAGAATAAAATATTCATTCTTGGGATTTAAAAAGTAAATAAATCTTTTTTGCATTCTTCTTCATCTTCATGTTTGTACACATTGAGCTCAATTTCTCAACGAAATTCCTATATCCTAAAGGTCAAAATATTCAAGTTATCATAAATAGATACCTCTACCACAAGATAAACTAGCCTTTGATGGGCAAACTAAACTACCCATGACAAGCTCCCGAAGAATGTCCCATTAGAGTCTCACATCAATCCCATGATAGACTTTTTCTAATAAATGAGATTAGGATAGAGCTTTGCGTGATAACCGATGAAGCGTAAAATGTTTGAAACCCAATGTGAAAATTCTACTGTAAGTTACATCTTTCTCACAAGGGAAGGAACCTTTTGACTGAAGAGGTCAAAGCCGTCAAGCAATTTTTTTTAATTAAAAATTAAAAATTAAAAAATAAAAACTTTAAAGGAAATGAATGTGGAAAGCAACTTCCAATGCTCCACTGAATGCCTTCAGTCTTTGAGTTTGCTTCTGCAAGTTGGAATGTTCCAGTACGGAATGGAGTTCTGAGGTGACTGGACTTCCCTTCTGCAAGTAACTTAGAGCATCCCCACGCCTGCCGCGCCAAGGAGGGGCGCCAAGTGCTGTGGATTTGGAGAGTGGGGCTTTACGATTCCTCCTCTTCCCCACGGCTGACGCGCCATGCAGGGGCGCCAAACGGGTATTACTGCAAAGAATTTAAAGGTTTTGATCTAAAACTTGCAAAACTTACAAATTTTACTTCCAATGCATCAATAAGCACTCTCTTACGTTGTTTCCAAAGCACTTCCAATTTAATTTGATTTTCTAAGGAAGAAGAGTAGCTTATTATATACACATGGGGTGGTAAGAGGTAGAACAAACAATGTGGGATAATTAAATTAGATGTAGTAGGAGCTCCACCACTCATAGTTTTTTCCAAAGTAGAAATTGTGTTAGAATTAAAATTTCAGACCTCATTTAGGCATAGTAGATTAACTTTTTCCCAAACACTTTGAACTCATAAGAGATGTGAACTCATAAGAGACGTGAACTCATAAGAGATGTGAAATCAAGACAAATTTCACCTCCAAAAATCCGTTTGTGATTTCAAGACTCTAGTCAAAAGTTATGGACAAATTTCAAAAGAGGATTACAAGGGAAATGTTTTTTACATTTGTAGAAATGCATAGTATAAATTTGTGAATAACTAGAGACTAGAGACTTGAAATATCAAACGGATTTTTAGAGATGAAATTTATCTTGATTTCACATCTTTTATGAGTTCAAAGTGTTTGGGAAAAAGTTAATCTACTATGCCTAAATGAGGTCTGAAATTTTAATTCTAACACAATTTCTACTTTGGAAAACACTATGAATGGTGGAGCTCCTACTACATCTAATTTAATTATCCCACATTGTTTGTTCTACCTCCTAGCACCCCATGTGTATATAGTAAGCTTCTCTTACCTCTTACAACGCATCTAAGGTGAATGTGCATTTCTCCCAATTACCTAGATACAAAATAAAGGTGACTTTATTCTAGTTGGGAAATGCCTTCTTTTCAGTTTTTTCACACAAGTAAAGGAAGCTTTTTTGAGGGTTAAAATTGCTTGTGAGAAAAGTTTTGAGTGTGAAAAAGGGATGTGCCTCGAAGATTGGTGAGAAGGACTGTCAGTGCCTCAAAACTGGGTTGAAAAAGGTAGTCAGAGCCTTTGGCGAGCTGCGCTGAAGCTCCACTACTTCCCCGTGTCTCCTTAAAATTCAGGCGCGGCCGGGCTGTTTTTCCCGTTTGGCGCGTCAGCCGTGGGGGAGGAAATGAAGCCAGGGCTCGCTCAGTCAGCGTGTTAGGCCGCTTGGCGAGCAGCCGTGGCGATGCTCTTAGCGTTTTATCTCAGCAATTGAAAGCTCTCTCTTGTTGCTCCCTTCGCCGCATAGTGACTTTAGGTAGGTGGCTCAAAAAGCGACACTTTAAGGGCTGTTGGGCCTTTATGATGGGTTTCAGATGCCGGAAAATATTTTGAAGAAAAATTGATGCGGAATCTAACCCAAGTGGTTTCATATTTTTTGGAGCATTTATGATTTACTTATGAATTTTCAAATAATTCTGCCATAAATATCTACTTGTAATTCTGGGCCTTGCAAAACTCACTCATGTGTAGTCTGAAAAAAGATATGACTTGACCAAAAACAAACACTACGGCATTCAAAAAGTACCCTTATTAAACTTGAATGGATTCTACATTCTTTTTTACATTTGGAAGAAGGCAATTGGGCAATCAATTTCCATTTAGAAAAATGAAGTGGACACACCTTGACCTTTGAAATGGGCCCTCCCTGGCTCTTATCCCATCCATTGACAACCCTTACTTATGCAACACCACGCATTAAGAGAGGTTGGTAATCCATTTCAGAACCATTTACTCTCCATGACTATTTGAAGAAGATGGTCGCTTTTTGAGCCACCTACCTTACTATAGCAAACAACCCATTTCCAACCACTTAAGCAATTGCACATATTTGGAGCATAGGAGGGGTGGGAGTGCCAAAATTTTGTCATGTATAGAAATAGAATTCATAAGGATTGCATATTTTTTCCATAATTTTATTACTCTAGACGTAATTACTATGAATTTTTTAGTGGAAGATTTTCTTCAACCTATAATGGTCATATAGACCTTTCTATTTCTAACCATAGGTTGATTATAAAATCAACCACGGGATGGTTGCAATATTGTCAACCTTGTAGCCAACCATGATGTGCAACAACTACTCCTTGAGCTGCACCAGAACTTTACATAAACATAACAATCTATAGATTGGAAATAGGAGTATGGTTGGAATTGGATCGGCTACCACAGTCCTTTTTTGTACTCCCTCAATCTCAAAATAATCTTTTGGTTTTCCATAAGTTTATTTTTTCCCAAATGATCTTTCGATTGCTTAGAAATTATTATTTTTGTTTTTGAAGATTTAGTGAATATATAACTTCCTTTGAAATAACTTATTCAAAAATGGGTTGAAAGAACAATCCATAATATTTTGTTCAACTAGAAGATCAGCTTGGGACGGAGAGAGTAGTAATGAAAGTATTCAGAATTTGGCAATAACTTTTTAATGCATATTCTTAATGAAAATTTTAATAGCCTTAATGAAAAATTGAATTACTAATCTTTTTATTATTATATTAGGGATGGCACTATATAATTCTAAAAATGAATGCCAATTTTTCTAGAAATTCATTTTTCCAATTTTTTTAATGGACAAAAATATTATTGCAAAATATCAATAGAATATTATTTGTTATTGGTAAATTAAATAATTATTTAGCAAAGAATGTTGATCCTAATAGCCAAGTATAATAGTCATTAAGACAATATTAAGTTTGAGTTTTTTTGAATCCAGTTCATTCTAACAAGTAGGAAGCAATATCAAGTAGTTTAGATATCTTTTATTCATATTTTCTATAACAAATAGAATATTTATTCCAGTATGAAAGAATGAAGTAACGGGATTTATGTGATAGCTTCAAAACTTTTGTGCATTATAGATTCTTATAATTATTCTTTAATTAATAGAATGATGTCCCTAGGATACCAAGCAAGAGTGTCAAAGTTTGGTGCCCAAGGGATACTGTTCTACTAGTGTTTGTAACATTCTCTTGAAAAAATTACTGCCTGAAAGACAAGATGTTCAAATTTTGATTAATGGATGAATGCAAACATGTCCCTAGCTTACACATTCCTACATTTTGGGTCCATCTCAAGCTTCATTAAACCCATACAAAATCATATATTTTACGTTGAATTCCCTTTTCTTTTCTTTTTTGAAACACATGGACAATTTCCATTGCAGTGGGAAACAGTACACAGAACCAAGGGACAAATCCCCGGCGTAACGAACATTTTTAAGTTTTCCAAGACCAATATAAGAGAAATAAGAACCAACGACCCCCTAAAAAGCCAACCAAATGAAACAATGACCAAAGGAGGCCGCGCCAGCGGCCTCGACAAAGCCCCAAAGGAGCCAAGTCAAGGCCAACACGGACCAAAAAGCACTAACAAGCCTCAAGAGAAATCGCCCATAGAAGGAAGAGCAAGCTTCCAAATCATCTGGGATTGATTCCTTTTGCCAAAGAAACTAGTTTGAAGCCAAGTGTTGTCGAAACGCTTGAGGAAGATGCCAGCTTTGTTAGGGTAGAGCGCACAAAGTTTAGTGGTCTTAAACCATCCGCCCCTAACGTGGTCAATGATGGCTTCTCCATAAAACTTGTTCCAGCTGGTGAGGAGGCCAGTTGCAGTTGTTGAAGCAAATTGCGTTCCTGTCAAGCCAAACAGTCCAGATAACTGAGCCTCTGAAAAGGGACCACATAGTGGAACCTTTACGGAGGCGTCTTGGAAGCTTAGATCCAAGAATACACTGCTGCCACGTGAGGGAGGGCCAAAAACCACCAGCAGAGGGAATCTGAAGGACGTGATAAAGGATTGAAAGGGCGAATTTCCATGCATGTTGAGTTTTTGTGCAATGATGGAACCTGTGCAGAATGGTCTCATCAAATCCATCCCTACAACTTTGACAGACCGTGGGGATGTTTGGGTTGGCGATCTTGCGCCAGCAGTGGACTGCCACCGCGCAGTGATAAACAGACCATAAAAAACTTGCTTCTTTTTGAGGTCTGGGTTTATGCCAAACCTCTTGCCACTTAGGCTGGTATCCCACCACCATGTCTCCATGCCATTTTTCGTGGATGGATTTAGCAAGAACCGTCCGATTGGTCAACAAAGAACGCCCAATTTTTGAGGAGTATGAATGTAATGGCCCTAATGTCCCCCATTCCCATCTCCCTGGATCAAAGAAAAGCTCAGTAGTGATTCCCACATACATTAGAGGCCCAGTTGTCGGTTGTATGGTTCTCACTCTCTTGTACCATCCCCAAAGGAGTTGGGGAGCTTGGTGACTCTCGGGTGGTCTAGGCTTGAGGATGGAAGAGGAACGGCCAACTGTGAAGCTCTGAAGACCGGTAGGGAGCTCAATGAAATGACAGTCTTATGCTAATCTAGGCTTGAAGTGTAACGTCGTACAATACACAAGGTATGGAAGAGGGTCGTCCTCATGTTCAAATACTCCCAAAAATTCTTGCTGACGAGTCACATATCTGAACTCTTGGAGAAGGCGGGTCCAAGCTCGAGGAATTGAATAAATCAATCTTGTGTAGGATTGTGCTTTAGAATCAATCATCCCAAATAAGTTTTTTGCTGAGTCCCAGGTTAAGAAAGATTGGGTATCTTCCTCCCAAATATGTTGAATCTGTCCCATACCTTTAGTCATTAGGATGGCGGCCCGTTTTGCCGAAAATCCATGAGATCCTCCAAGAAAGTGTGTTGTCCACCAAATTGGCGAGGTAAGAACTTCGTCGTAGTTTTTGGGAGGTGTGGCGGATATGTGTTTGTTGAGTAACCGCCATGATCTAATGATTCTATCCCACGCTCGTGATCCTTTACAAGCCTGGAATTTGTGAAGTAAGGCCCACTGGGGCATGGCTGGCCAAGTTCCTTGTGCTTGTGGCCTGCATTGGAGTAGTCGATATCTGAGGAGGAATTGGAGATTTGATGAACCAGGGAGCATTGCTTTGAGGATCCATTTAGCCATTAGAGCATGTAGAGCTTCTTCTGGATCTACTAGATTCAAGCCTTCGACTTGTCGTGATGCGTAGCAGTCCGACCAACTCACTCTTGCACGGCAACGGTGTGTTGACCCTGACCAAAGAAAATCCCTCAACGCTGCCCTAATCTTGCGAATTATCTCTAGTGATCCTCCCCAGATAGTGATAAAGGACCATAGAGTGCTAAGCAAAATTGAATTGACAATCAGCACTTGACCTGCTAGTGAGAGATGGATGCTAGTCCAATAGCCAAGTTTTTTCTGGATTTTGCCTGCAAGAAACTCATCTACATTTGATGTATTCACCTCAATTCCAAATGGAGAACCCAGTAGTTTAGATAAGTGGCGTTCTGCTGCCCACGGACAGTCAACAGTAGAAAGCCATGGTGGAGCTGGGTTGGAAGAAAGCCAATAAACTAGACTTTGAGGCCAATTTAACATAAGGCCTGAAGCAATGCCATATCTTTCAAGGAGGGTGGAAAGGCGTCTAAAGTACCTTTCTTCTCCTATGAGCATGAAATTGACATCGTCTGCATATTGGCTTATGAGTTGTTCCACGACCTCTGATGGAAGAGATACTCCTGAAAGCTCTCCAGATCTCAACAAATGTTTGGTTGCTACGTTAAGAGCCTCTCCGACAAAAAGAAATAAGTATGGTGCCAAAGGACAGCCCTGCCTTACTCCACGGAGAACTGGAAAGGAGATGGTGTCTACACCGTTGATGCAAACCAATGCCTCAGCATTGGTAAATAGGATTTTTATGATATTTATAAAGGATTGAGGAACGCCCATAGTTTCCAAAATCTTGAATAGAAATGGAAGATGGACTGTATCATATGCTTTTTTGAAGTTGAGTTTCAACAAAATTGCATCTTGTTTGGATTCCTTGGCCCAGGAAATAGTCTCTTGGAGAAGTAAGATATTGTCAAGAATATAACGAGAAGGAAGGAAAGCCGTTTGGTCTGGGCTAATTACTTCTGTCATTATAGGTTGGAGACGCTTTTGGAGAGCTTTTGCCAAAATCTTATATGCCACATTGAGAAGACTAATTGGCCTCCAATTGCTAATATCATCTCGGGGCCCTCCTTTGTGTAATAATGCTATGGATCCTTGATTCATGCCTCTAGGGAGAAATCCTCGGCTGATGGACTGGAGTATCATAGCTGTAAACTCTTCTCCGACCAAATACCAATATTTTTGATAAAATTATGTTATAAATCCATCGGGACCAGGACTCTTGTGTGGAGCCATTTCATCCAAGGCTAGTTTGAATTCTTTTGCTGATAAGAGGGTGGAAAGTGAGACTTTGGAATCTTGAGGGATTTCATCTGAGAGTAAACCCAAAAATTCATCTATAGCATTAGAAATATCAGGCGAAGATGGAGAAGCGGCGTATAATTGACTATAAAAATCTGAGCAGAACTGTCTCAAACCAGTTGGGTCCTCAATGAGCTGGCCTTGACTGTTCCGAAGACTAGAAATGGCCGATGAAGCGGGCTTCTCACGGGTGGCTTTAAAGAATTCTGCAGAAGGCATGTCCCCACGAACCTTCCACCTGATTCGCGCTCTAATGCGTTGGCCTGCAGCTTTCTTGGTCTCCACGTCTTGTAAGTGGAATCTCGCCGAGCCATGTTGAATCTGGATCATGGGATCTTCGGGGAGGTCTTGGAGTTCCATAGACGATGCAGAGTAACATTTTCTAGCTTCTTCTTCCTCTGCTCTAAATTCCTGGGCCTTTCGTCGACAGAAAGAGCGATAAGCTTTAGATATTAGTTTGAGTTTGATGAAGAAAGGAGTGGAAGAGCGGGCACCAAACCAAACTCTTTTGATTGTTTGCTTTGCCGCGTCAAGCCAATGGTCACTCATTTTCCATCTTGAAGGGCTATTTGGAGAATCATGTAGAACGAGAGTAGCAGAAATAGGAAAATGGTCTGACCAAGCGTTATCACTACGGATCTTATAATCCGTGAGTTTGCGACTAGAGGATCCAACGCCATTTTTGAAGATGTAGAAGCGATCTAGACGTGCCAATATACGGCTGCCATCTCCCCTAAAGTTGTCCCAAGAATAAGGCAAATTGCCTGAGGATCTCACGTTGTCTTCTATATGCAAATGGCGCTTGAGGTTAGAGAAAACTGCTCGCTCTGTAGTAGGAATAATCCTCCCGCAAAGATTTGTCTTGTCTTGATTCCACCATGTTAAAGTCCCCTCCTAGTATCTAGCGGCAACTAGTAGGGAGGTCACGGATCATAGCTTCCCAAAGGTGGCAACGTGATAGAGAGTCATTGGGAGCATAAATATTTGCGATACCCAAGTCGCCCCCATGGAGGCCTTGCAAAATCACCCATAAGGCCCGTTCTCAAGACTATTGCCATGATGGGAAACCATATGAGCAAGCTTAGGCCCTACTAGGGTAATAATGCCCCCTTTACCTGCCCCCGGACCTGTTGGGTCATTATTATATCCCACACTAGCCTCTGCAGACCAAGATGAAGCTTGAGGCCAGAGTAGTTTGCCAAGTTTTTGAGAATCTTGGTTCCTAAGTTTATGTTCTTGGATAAGAACAATATCTAGTTGAGGAATGGAATGAAGATAGTTCCTAAGCATGGGTATAGAGGATTTTCCATTAAGTCCTCTGACATTAAAAGAAAGGAGTTGTACAGTCATAGCAAATGAATGGGGTGAGGGTCATTACACGGTGTCCTCAAACGCGGGGCTGGCTTGGACCAGCTCGATATCCCCAACTGTCAAAGCCTGCTGGGGTTAGATGAATAGGGGAGGTGCTTGGCAAGGAGGTGGAGAGAGCTCTTGCTGCCGCCTTTGCACTACGGACCGATTGTGTCATCTCTGCAGTTGGTGTAGACTGATTGTTACCTGACATCGAAGGATACCCGATCTGGACTGTGGGATCATGGGATGGCCAAACTCGGTCCGCTGTTAAGCGTTGGATGGCTCGGAATGCGCGCTCATTATCACGTGCTTCAGCCCTACTAATCTGAGTAGATGGCCAAGGTGTGATTGAGCCCATAGTATTGCTTTGAACTCGATCAGTCTCCACCTATGAGCCAAACGAGATAGCCCGGGGTAAAAGATGAACTGCATGAGATGAGTTGGGGTTTCTAAGTCCTGACCTGATTGGCGAGAGTTGATTGCTTTGAGCATCCTCAAATGCCTCCTCTTCGTGAAAAGACAGACTAGAATCCTCGTCGTAAACTGGATCTTGGATGGGGTCAAGAAGTTGTTCATCATCAGACCTATCATCAGCCCCTTCGATGAAAGAAAATCGCCTTCCTTGTTTTGTGTTGATCCTGAGAAGGGCTAAAGTGATGCTCGCTGGTTCCATTGAGCCTGGAGTATGTGTTGGAGGAACTGCTGCTTGGGCTGGGACCACTGGGAATGAGTCGAAGATAGTGTCCACTTGTGGTACTTGTGAATTGATGGTCATTGTATTCACTATTGCCTTGGCTGGAATAGCCTGAATATGACTAAGACAACTAGAATCAGATATAAATGAGGGCAAGTTGTGGTGGGCACCTTGGCTTGCTTTACACTGTAAGCCCGCAATACTTATCTGGTGTGTTGAACTTCGATCTTTTGGGATGCTTTCCATTGATGTAAAGCCGCTATGTGTAACAAGAATGGGAGAGCTGCTCTCACTCGGGTCACTAAGCTCGATAATTTCGACCACTCTGTTGCCCTGAGCAACTGGAGCTATTGGGGCTGTTGGGGTCGCCACGGTCACCATATCGATACCTATATCCCAATTGGATCTAGCCATTGAAGATTGTTCACTTTCTTCGGCAAGGTGAACCATGTAATGTTCTATTTCGGCTTCCAATTCTATATCGACAACCTCCTCATACACTGTCGTGTCCATAACGTCTGAAATGTGAACTGGATTGTCAGTCGGAACAAGTAGAGGAGCTAGGGGCAGCTCCACTTCTCGGACTTGGTGCAGATCGGAAATTGTTTTGGGCTGGGGCGTTGGAAAATTGCTGGGAAGTTGTGATGATTGCATTGGATACCCTGGCAAATGTGGAGATTCATTAAGACACTGAATTGAAGAAGAAGCCAGTAAATTGGTTACCTCTAGATTCGCTCGGTTCGCTTGCAGAGTTACTTGAGCGCTTGGAGTCTCTATATCCATCGCACTGTGGCAAGATATATCTTGTTGATCATCCCTTGGAGGCATATGCTTCCCTTGGTGTCGCTCTCTTGGTTCAACATGTTTATTTTTTTCTTTCCAAATTCCAGTGGCCTGTCGCAGACCAGTGTTGCGAGCTGCTGCGAGTTGCTGTGCAGATACTTGATTGCGGTCACTAGATTCTTGCCCGTTGTCAGGGCCCTGTTTGCGCTGCCTAATGTCTTGTCTGCGATGTAAGCGGTCCCCAGTGCGTTGATGTCTATCTCCAGACCCTTTGCGGTCATCATAACCTTGGAGCCTGTCTTCAGTTCGTTGGGGCTGATGGATGTTGTAACGATTACTGCGGTACCGCTCACCGGAGCCCTGGCCAACAAACGGAGAACTCTGATCGATAGGTGGTGAGTCTAGGTCTGGACGTCGGGAGTCAGATCGCCGGGAGCGTCGACTGCTAGGACTGCTCAGCTTCTTCATCTGAGCTTTTAACCTCCGGTAAGACACCACCGTAAAACCATCTTCAGTGGTCGAGTGAGGCTGGGGAGATGTCTCTGGAGTCGACCTTCCTCTATTGGGATGACTGATTCGGTCGTGGCGTACGGGATGCCTTGAGTGAGGAATAGCTCCACCTCCACGATTCATGGAGTTTCTGCGATTCGGAGTCATCAGAGTATCTAGCAATCCACGGCTGGGGCATGCAACCTCGTTATGACTTGGATCTGAGCACCTACTGCAAAAAGAATCCAAGACTTCGTACTCTATTATAACTTTAGAGTACTGTCCATCCACGTTTGCCACGGCTAGTGAATAGATAAATCTTTTTGCAGGATCTATAGAAACATAGAATCTCGGGTCAGCCGTGGATGAAGCGCTGCGATCTTCTTCAAGTATTGTACCAACCACGCTGGCTAGTGTTTTGGCCTCGTGTTGATGAAACTCAAGCAACAAATTCTTCAAATTGATCTAACACGGAACTCCAAGCCCCGAAGGTTGACTGGGATTGAAGGCTGGGATCCATCTTTGGAACGTGGTTGTGCCGCTTTTCAATCGACAGGGAGACAATGCGATGACTTGCTGCACCAACTCTACGGTCTCCAGCTTAATAAAGTAAAACCCTCCTCCAACGTCTCGATGTAGATAAACCCTAGCATTGATTAGGGATTCTAGATCTTGAATCCATAGATCATGACGAAACGAGATAGGAAGGTCGATAGCAAACCTCACAATGATTACATGTTGACGCAAGTACGCTGCCTCTCTGCGCAATGCCACCATGTTTAGATCTGAGGCGGGGATGACAATACAGTCTTGACTGAGAATTCCTTTAGGGTTTCTAGAAAACCCTATTGGTAGATCTAGATCTGGGGAGCTCTGTTGATTTCCCTGGTGCCACGCCTGTGTCGATCCAGTGAGCTCAGATGCAGTATCACGGCGCCTAGCACCCTGAGTGGCTGTCGATCTGGTTCTTGCAGGGACCCTGCAGAGTATAGCGGAGTAGTCTACCGTCGCCATACGGTTTGCGCGGCAAAGTGAACTAATGGAACTTTGAACTAAGTTTGGATAATCAGGCCTTAAGCTGAGATTATCAATTGCATGTAAACATGAACGCAAATGTAATAATTCAAAGCTCAACGGACTAGCGGTGATGTTTCAATCTGATGAACTAACACGAAACCCTAATCTGCGGCGGCTCCGCTCAGGTTCCTATTCTCACCATTGCTCGGCCAAAAGATCTTTTCCCGTTGAATTCCCTTTCGTTAACTAGCTTTAGAATTTTCATTTCTAAAATTTAATCTCAAGTGATTTAGAATATTTTGTAAACTCCAGCTTCACCATAGTACAAATTCACACTCAAGCGAATCTTGTGTGACCTTCTAGGCTTTACTTAGGCTTTACTGCACTACTATATTGATAGTTATAGGTACTTGTAGCATACTATTAAATATTCACGGCTTCGGCACTACCCATATGTATATTATTTTTTATTTTTCATCAGTTTTTTTTTATGATTCAAATTGTTTTCATTAATATTTTCTACACTACTCAAATATGCCGCATTATAATTTCTGGAAATTTCATTAAATTCCATATTTAAATTTATATTTTAAATTACTTTTTAACAAATCTGACCCTACGGTAGTATTACTTTACTTTACAGAGGTATTACTGCACACTGTACCAATTTCTTTTAAAATTGAAATTCTGTGGTGAGACTACAGTAGTTTTGTAAGAGACTCTAGATTAAATACACCTCCAAGAATCTTTACGGGTCTGTCAGTTTCCAGCAGTTTGGCCTTGTCTTGTTTGGCAGCATCAAGCTTCAATTTAACTTGAGTTAAATTGAGTTTTAAAGGACCATTCAGACAGCTTTTAACAAAGAGATCTCTGAGTGGGTCTGAAGTACTGAATCCCTGCCGGTGGTCAGTAGCTTAATCTTATTATTATTATTATTATTAATTTCATGTTCAAATTGTATTCCACTGGCCGGGCTATCATGGTCTGTGTCTGAAGAGGTACCTCAACTTAATTAATTCTCATGTGATCCCAAATTCCCTCCAAAGTTCAAACCCCCATTTGACTTCTACTAACACTGCCATGAAAAATAATTACAAAAACAACCCATCGAAAATATTAATAATGAATTTACATACCATTCAAAATTCTGCAAAGTTGACTGAAATTCTTGGACAAATGAAATCATTGATTTTTTTAAAATCAATTTGGAGAAGTACCCAGCTATTTTAAAAAATACTCACTTGAATTTTGGTGATATCTATATCAAAAGTAGGTGCTACCTAGGTAAGATTTGGCTACTGGTCTTTAAAAGTAGCAATATTCTAACTATTTTGACCGAAAAAATTGAAAACCTCCTTGACAAAAAATAGCCAAGGTTTTTGTTTTTGCACCTAGCTGGCGAAAAATTGTATATAAAAAAATACAATGAATTTAATATAGCAACTTTAGTGTCGTTGCGACTTTAGCTACAATTGACTCTATACAATTTAATCCCTAAATGCCCAAGTCTTTTGAAGTGTATTTTTTTTATGAAAAAAGAACATGGGCTTAAAGTTACTTCCAATGAAGCAAATTTTATTTTATTTTTTCAAAACCTAACCGTATCAAGATGTTTAAAAAGCTTGTTTATTAGTGTGTTAAATTGCATAGGATTTGTGAGGTTATAACAAGAGAAATGTAATTATTCTATTTTTAATATGCCATCCCTCTTGACAAAGTTTGAAAATTTTGCATATAAGAGTTTTAGGGAATTGGAGGTGACATGAACAATTGAAAATTGTGTTAGCATGCTAAAATGCACTTCCAAAAATCTTAAGTTCAAATGAAGAGCTATCAAACTCATTACACAATCCACCTTGCAATTGTTGAAATGCAAATCTTTTTAAGACTTAAAATTGCAAATAACTCCAAATCAACATTTGCATGTTTAAATTTTCAACATTGAAAGTCATGAAAACACTTTACAATTTTTATTGGGGCCATTTTCAAAGCACATGGATACATACAATTTTGTAGATCTCAAATCAAGTATCATTGGCAAACTTTGCTCAAAGTTGGAAAATGAAGTAAAATTGTCAAGTCGGTTGGGCAATTTGGGGTAAAGGTAAGGGGGGTGCATATAGCAATCATTTAAGATTCGGTTTCCATTTTGGGGAGTGTTAGACCTTTGTAAAATATTATATAATTTTTTTATGAATGAAAAAAATAGAAGCTCCATCTATCACAAATTGTTTTATATATTTTTAATTTCACAAAGAACTAGCTATGGATTTTGAAGGTGGAATCACTTTGACATATTTACTATTGGTGCATTAAAAATGCAATATGTACCTTTGTGTTAGAAACGTTTTTAGATCCTAAATTGTTTTTAGCACTTCCTACCTTATAAGTCACCAATTTGAATTGTTCAAAAAGTATAATTAATAAGGCATACCGTACATGCACAATCTATCCATGTTCTACAAACCGCTTCTATAATTAAACCACAAATTAGGACAATAGTAATTAAAAACTAACCATGGATCATATGGTACCAATTTGAGGATATTAGTGGGTATTTCTTAGACCAACATGAGATAAAAATTGAATGTTATGATAACAACTCTTCACTTGCAAAATTGACAAGCAAGATGAAATTGAAAATTGTTTGACTAATTTGGTGCAGAATTAGGGATGCTAGCATGTGAGCCTAGGATCTTAAGCCCAGGAGTGTGGAAGTTCAAGCACTTATGATATAGGTACCTGTATTCGAGGCACCTTCCATGGTTATAGGATATTCATGTTATAGGTGCCCATGTTATAGGCATCTTTTATGGTTGTAGGATACATATGTTTTAGGCACCTTCAATGATTATAGGGTACCTACTAACACCTAGGCTCAAGGCTTGTAGGCTCACATTTCTAGGCTCACGCGCTAAAGTCATTGGGTGTTGAATATGAGCATTTTCTTGTACCATTCATGGACACCTATTTCACTTCCTTGGACACCTACAAGCTGGGAAAGCACCCTACATTTTCAAAGTTTGGAAAATCATACCTAATTCATGGGAGATCCAAAAAACACAAATGAAAGTGCGTTAGATGCATATCCCATTTTCCGCTATCACTGAAAATTTGTTTGAAAAATGTTCTAAACAGCAACACATGGGCAGACCTGATTTTGCTCTTAAACAGGCAGTTTATGCCATCGTCCTACTGCTTCCTCCTGCTGCTCTACGTTTCATCGAGCTCGTTCCAAATTCAAGTAATTCCTTGCATTAATTGGTTTTCCCATCACACAAAATCACGAACCTTTCGTTCTGAGTTTTTTTTTTATACATAAAGCATGATCTTGAAACCTCCACGAATGTAGTTGAAGGCATTTCACTGTCATCTTTGAAAAAGACCAGCCGTTCACAAGGGATATGATACCTATTAACTGATTTCCTGATGAATGGTTTCAGGTTCAGGACCACTCCCTCTCCAACAACTTCTCATGACCCACCTCATGAACCATTGGGAACATTGGGTTGGTATAGAACTTATCCATGGATACAAAGCAGTCCGTCATTGTAAGTTATGTACCTTACAATGTGAACTCGATAAAGTCAGGCAACTTAAGTAAGGTAACATGCTCTTAAAGCGACCATTTAAGGGCTGGTCTGCCTTTTTCACAGGCTTCCGTGGGCAGAATTATTTTTGGATCATTTTTTTCAGAGAAAGAAAAATAGATGTGGAACCTAACACAAGTGGTTTTGTATTTTTCCAAGCATTTTTGAATTACTTCTAAACTTTTAAAGATTTGGGGCACAGGCACCTATTTGTGACCATAGGTCTTCCCAAATCTGTCCACTTGCAACTTGTAAAGAGATGAGCGGAAATCAAAGACAATGATTGGCTCTTGCAGTAGAAAAATAAATTTTCCTCCATGCATTCAATTGCTAAAGTGGTCCATTTTAAGGATCAACCCATCTCCATTCTCCACCTAAAAATAGGTGCGGTTTGAAGAAAAGGGGTGCTTTTAGAGCACACTACCTTAACTACACAAAATAATTAAATTAGGTTGTCCCTCGCTAATTTCTTGACATTCTACACTATATAAATATGCATAATTACTGTAGAAGAATTCACTAATGTAGGAACCATGTGTGTTAAATGGATTGGTATTAGTTCATGGCTTGGGTTTAGAGAATTGCAAGCGCCTCCGTGTGGTCAAGCAATGAATCATGAGGTAATTTTTCTTGTCAAGACAACCTAATTGTTAAGGCAACCCAAAATTTTACTATTTTTTGTAAGTAATGTGAAGGTAAACTAACCACCTAAAATTGAAACCTTTCTAAAACCAAACCCTACAAATTATTGCCTAAAATATACTTCCACAAAGGTAGAACAACCCATTGACTCCTAAAGGACCAGACCATTTTTTTGTCAAAAATAATTCAAATTTGACATTTCTATTATGCTCACCCAAATTTAATTATTTAGAATATAAGTGTAGGATCATATACTTTACTTGTTTGAGATCATGTTGTAAATTTTTCATGAAGTTTGATCGCATAGATCGGAAGATATTAGCATTCAAAAATCAAAATAAATAAATTGAATAAGGGCTTGCAAATTTAGATGGCTTTGACCTCCATTTATGGACTTTTTTTAAAATACAAACTTTGAATTAAAAAAATTGTGTTGAAGAATTGAGTAGAAAGTTTAGGAATTAAAAAATAAAATAAAATAAATTATCATTTAAAAATATATATTAAATAGAAGTAGGTCCAAGATTGAAAGAAAAATTGAATCGTTAGTAGTTCTAAAATGAGATTGAAACACAATAATTCTAGTGGTGAGATTATTCTTGCAAGCAAACTTAACCTTGTCAAATATATATTTTTTAATTATAAAAATTGCATTAAAAAATAAATCTTATAAGTTATTTTTTCAAGAAGATGCTTAGATTGCCCCTCAAATAAGATTATTCATAACTTTCACATCACTGATCCAAATGAAATGAATCAAAGCTTCACATGTAAACAAAAATATAATTTATAAGAATTAAAAAATAATAATGAATTCAATTTTTTGTAGAATTTTTTCTACCTGGTGACGTGAAAATTATATTTAAGATGGTATAACTTTTGCTCACAACATCAATTGAAATAAAAAAATTATACTCCCACGAAGATAATAAATTTCCAAAAAATTCACATAAATTTTGCATACAATATCTCAATGTTGCTTTCTTTGGTGCATTGGAACCTTCTTTCATTTGCCAATAAAAAAAACAATGAAAATTTGATCAGTCTAATATTTGTAACCAGTCACAGTACCCAAAAGTGGCGGTTTGGGGTACCCACCTTAATTAGCATAACAGTTAGCATCCACTAATTAAGCAGTCTGCCAGGGAAGCGCCTCTAACTCTGTGGAGAGGACGCCGAAGCTCCCTGGCTCTTGGAAGTCGCCTCCAAAGCAGGCGCCAAATGTGGCCCATGCACCTATTTCCCTCTTTCCTGCACACCAACTCCCTTCGGCAGCTGTTTCTGGAGCCTTGGATGGCCGGCCATGCCCAGAAGCAACTGCTGACGACCTTCAATTCATCAGACCTCCTGACCAACTTTCTTCTTCTTCTTTGAAAGTGGTTGGTTACTACTACTTTATGTGAAGGTCAGATTCGGCATAAATTAAGTTGTTTTTGTAAAGAAGCGCCACATGTCATCTTGTGAATGGTGTGAGGTGGTGTGGACCCTTGAGAATCTGACATGGAAATTCAATTTTGACACCTAGGTGCCAAGTCAAACCTCCACGTACGGTATTAGGCAAAGGAGAAGGAAACCAAAATTACAAGCTAACCCAAATTACAAGTTTGGATGGATGAGTGTGGGAGCAAGTGTGAGATGCCACTTGAGTTTGTTCGTATTACCCTCACAAAAGACTTGGTGCTTGTACCAAGTTGAGAAAAAAATATCTCCTGAGGACTTTGTCTTCTCTTCTCAGGATTACTGGAGATGGACTAGTTGCTTTGAGTTTCGTGTAGCTAGTCATCCCAACATGCATTGTGTCTCTCCCTCTTGACCAACTTCACATTCAAACAATCTAAGTTGTTGCTAAGGAATAACAAGGAAGGTAGCACCTACAAAAGATCCTTTTTTAGTCTCCCCCTCCCTCTAAAGTTGAATGACGGCAAAAAATCTGATGAGGTTGTTGGTAAACTCAAGAGAAATGCAACTCAAGTGCTTTTGTAATTTTTTTAATACTTTATTAATATTTTGCAATTTAACAAAGTTGAAACTAGAGGGAGTTTATACTTAACACTACTCATTTTGAATGACTTCTTTATTGTCACTTTTATTACATGCAACACTGTCACAATGTTACAAAACTGCATATGATCACTCCATATAATCACGTCAAGGCTGTGCATTAAAGAGGTCTTAATGACGCTTCCGCCATAATCACCCTCGGATTCCATGCCTCCTCATCAAAATTAAGCCTTCAAATTTGCATCCTCTGCTTCCTTTCAAACTTTCGTTGCCCCCCACGGTGCCATTTCCTCATGGCTATGGTGACTGGTGAGATTACGGAGCCTCTTTTAGGTTAGCCGATCGAGCACGTCATGTCGTGAGCTGTAATTCTTTCTTTGACAATGTCGGAGTTTCAATCGGCAATACTTAGTAGTCCACTACTCGTGAGAGCAGCCAGTAAGTTTGGAAAAAGCTAGAGCGCAGCTATGAGAGAACTGTAGGTCTTTCTGTGACGGACGACGGACGGGAGCTCAAGAGTTTGCCTGCACTCGGCAGCTAGCTGATGAGGTGAGATTTGTATGTTGTCGTGCTTTCTGGAGTGTATGTACATGGTACTTTCGTTTCGATCTAGAGGTTTGTGTGTTTTTGTAGGTCTTGCAGAGAAGAAGTGTGTAGTAAGTGCAATTGAGTAGTTGTGCGTAGCCATTGTTGTGCGATGGTGAGGATCCTTCTGTGATCGATTCGGATGTTTTCTTGATCGCGAATCGCTCGTCGTTGTGTGTATTTTCAGGTATTGTGAATCTGAGTGTTGTGATTGAGAAGAAGTACTTAGGATATTGCACGTTTTCTTCGGAGTGCATGTGTATGGTAGTTTCGTTTCTAAAGCCTTTGAAGGCGTTGCAGAGAAGAAGTGTGCGGTATTAGAATGATGTTAAGCTCCGACGGAGCTGCTGCAATTGTAATTCTGTTGTATGTAGCGTGATTGAATTACTGATTTTCTCAATCGTGAACCGATCGTTGTTTATATGTTTAGGTGTTGTGGTACGGTGTCTTTAATTGAGAAGAAGTATTTAATCAGGCAGGATTTGGCACGCTTTCGGAGGAGTACATGTGGTAATTTCGTTGCAAAGAGTTTTGTATAAGAATGATGTTTGAGCTCCGACGGATCTGCAATTGCAATTGAGGAGTTGTAGTCAGGCAATTTCGCATGACGGAATCGATGTTTTCTCCAATCTTGAACCGCTCGTTGCTGTGTATTTCCAGGTTTTGCAGAACAGAGTCTTTTGGTTGATGAGAAGTATTTGAATTTGGCACGCTTTTGTAGGAGTGTGCGCGCGCTGCACTTTCGCCTCTATAGTTCTTAAAGATATTGCAGAGAAGAATTGTGTGCTTGAATGATGTATATTACCGTAAGTTGCGCTGCGATGGAGCTGGCCGTTGCAATTGAGTACTTGTACGTAGCCATTGGTTGTGTGACGGTGAGAATCCCTCTATGATCGAATTGATGTGCGAACCGTTTGTTGTCGTGTGTTTCCAGGTCTTGTGAAATAAAGTCTTTTGATTGCGGAGACGTTTTCGCCGGGCAGATTTGGCTATGGTGATTTACGGTTCAAGTGGAGAAGGCGATACTGAGCTCTTGGGTTTCAATTTTGGCCGCGCTCGCGCTCTTCGTCGTGTCCTGTGAATTGTAACCCTTTCCCCGACCTCGCTGAGATTGCTTCCACTTCACCGCGATTGCAATCGTCTCTACTCTGAGCCGGAATTTTTAATAATTTGTTTTCCATTGGCGTTTCGAGTGCATTCTGCTAATCTTCTTCTAGCGACAATGAGCTCATACGGAAAATCCCCGGGAAGACGCTCTCCGTTCGGAAACATTTCCAATGCAATCAGCAGGCACACCTCAGACGCCGACAGAGCTGAGGGGATTAATTTGATCCCCTCCTCTCCCTTAGGTAAGCACTACTCGGACACAGAAGACTTCGACGAGCTTTACATTGCGCCTCGCGATTATGGACGCCGGCAGGCCTATTTGCGCACCTACACCTTCACAAGAGCATCGCCGAAGGCACCTATGCCGCCCGAGAAGGTGAAGAAGTCTCTGACGCGCTTGAAGGCCGCGGCGTGGGCGGTCGTGGCATGCAAGTACCGCCTCCCGCTTCGAGCTCGCATCATGAAGGAGAAGATGATCATCAAGACTTCGCAGTATCTCAGCAGCGGTGTGAATTATTTACGTCCGTCTTGTATGCAGATGCCGAAATGTTTGATGGCTGGAGGATGAGCCACCAATCCTTTTTCGAACAACGGCTACGGGCATCTCTGTGGTCATCTCCGGTTCGCTGAGCTGAAATTTCAAGCGAAAGTGGATCGCCGTCATCAACACACTTGCTGCAATTTCTCATTGAAGGGTGTTTTTCGCTCCCATCATCATGTGCAGTTTTCGTGCTGCGATTCCTCATTGAAGCGGTGCTCTTGGCTCCATTTCTCTTGCAGGGATTGTTTTTAAGAGGAGACCTCAAGTTCTTGACCTAGAATCATGTTCTGCTTTCTGTTTTTTTCGCGATAGCTTCAGTAGTGCTTGTACATTAAGGATGGAGGTCAGCACTGACATTTGCGTGCTGAAGCTTCAGTTAGTTCTTCAAGCCAGGCATGAGCTTAGTACCACCGGTATGCTATTTCAACGGTGGTAAAGGTAATTGCCTCACGGATTGTGCTACCAGTAGCACCAAGTAAATATAAGTTGAGATCTTTGTACATGGTTGCTTGAGTTTTGATAACTGCCAGTGCTCACAGGAGCTTTGTTTAATTGCATAACTTGAAATTAGTTCTTCAAGCTAGGCAAAAAGTCACCACCAGTACAGATTTTACTAATATAATAGTAGCACCAACTAAAATATGCTACAGTTTTTGCACTTGGTTGCTTGAGCTCATTTTGAACTGTGTTGAGCTTTTTTCACTACCAGTAATCATGGTGTTGTTTTGTTGTATTCCTTGTCCTCATGGCAAAACAGGCCTGTGTTTCAATAATCCTCAAAATGAGACAAGGTTCCATGAAGCAGACAGAATAGAGACATTACACTACTATTACACAGCATTCAAGCATCTGCGTTATCATTTTGTTCACCTTAAGTTATTCTACAGCCGAACAAAAATAAATCCGAAACAGAGCATGACTGCAATGCAGTACCTTCATGTCAGGGTTTTTTCAATGCTGTTGTACAATATCAGGTGAAGGGTACGATCCAGTAAGAAAGAAATCAATTCACTCAGACTGCACTAAAGACACTCCCGTCCTTTTGCACAAGCATCATAACCAAGCAGCAGCAAATGAGGTAGAACTAAGGAACCTCTAGCTCACACTCCTATAGACTATAGTGTCTATGATCATTGTTAATAAGTGATACCTTAAGGGATATAGTATGCAAAAAGTAATGGGTAGGTGATGGAAAACCAATAATAACATGATGGGATGATATGATATGGAGGTGCACATTCTCATAATCTATATGACGGTACACCTGGGCAAGGTTTGCAAATTTTTAGGGTTTTGGAACTAGGATGCTACAAGGATTGGGATGATTCTTGGAACTTATCAATTACAACAATTTTTTGCTGAACACAGAATACATGGAATTGTTTTTAACTTATTTTTAATTCCATCGCCCAAAAGATTGTCAGAATCTAGTGATATTTAGTCCCAATAGAAGAATTTTATTGCTCGACTTTTTGAAATACAATGGTTACGACACTCTCAACTTCTTGTTCAATATTTATAGTTTTACCTTCAACTACGGTAGATCAATCCATTAAGGTCAAAAATCCCATGATGGACACCTAGGGAATGACCCCATTATTGGTTGCTGTTTTTTTCAATAAATGAGATTTGGATCACAATCAATGTTTTGGGTGATAGTAATGGAGTGATTAGTGATGTCATTAGGAACTTCCAGCTTTTCAATGTAGATTCATTGTAGGAAATGACTTTTTATGGCTTTCCACATTAGGAAGTACTGTGATTGCTTTAGGTGAGTAAAATGACCATTATGGATATATTGCTTCAGTATTGGTTGTAGGGTAGTCTAGAGACTCTTTTGGACTCTTGTGTGAATTCATTTTAAAAATTAATTACAAATTCATACTTCGCCGAAAAAATATAACTTCAATTGCTCTCACTGTTTCTCGTGCTTTTCTTTATGTGGAATTTCTTTAAATTTTTTTTTAGTAATGGCATGACAACAAACTCCTAATTACAACAACAATGGGTTATTTTACTTTAGAACCACCTCACTATGTTTCATCTCATGGATGTGATTAAGTACAAAATCCTTTAATGCCCCAATCCATTATGTTTTTTCATTTATTTTTGCTTATATCTTTGTACAAATGCATTATTACCTCAATTCCTTCTATTGGTTATAAAGGTAGATTATTAGTTAAAAATATTCAAAAATTACCTTGGATAAATGAAAAATTATTTGGACAAAACATCACCTTGACACATTGTGTTCATCAATTAGAATATGGACTTGGGGGCATGGGAGGGAGGGGGGCACTTAGGATCAAAAGTTGTTCACTAAAATTGCAATGGTTAGTAAGGACTATTCTACATTAGGGGTTCAACTAAGGAAATAATAATTTATGAACTTGACTTTTACAAAGAGCCTAGAAATGGTATCCTTAAGAGTGTCCAATGCATGACTTTTAGAGTTCAATGAAAAACTAAAGATAATAATTGAGTTATCCATTGGGCAATAATGTTTGTCCAATGAATCTCTAAAGACACAAAATACTTTATTTCAATAGTGTCCCATAAATGAGGGAAAGTGGAGAAAGAAAAATGCACCTATTCATCTAGTAAAGATATCATTTTTTGGCTATCATTTTTTGATGATAAGCCTTGTCCTTTTAAACTTACCCAACGAATGTACTAAAAGAATTAGATTGTCTTTGCTTGCTCTTTCCTTGGTGATAAGCCTCGTCCTTTTAGGCTTACTAATCCAATGAACGTACTCAATTTTTTTATTGTTGTCTTTACTGAC
Source organism: Antitrichia curtipendula (assembly GCA_951230915.1). Taxonomy (NCBI): domain Eukaryota; kingdom Viridiplantae; phylum Streptophyta; class Bryopsida; order Hypnales; family Leucodontaceae; genus Antitrichia; species Antitrichia curtipendula. Next base: position 29,917,916 of record OX579634.1, on the reverse strand, counting down.
TCCATCCTTAGTGATAAGCCTCGTTGTTTTAGGCTTAACCCATAAATGATGCAGAGGACGTTTTTTGATTGATGAATGACAGAATCTCTTCACGTAGGAGAAGAGTGCAACTATTCATCCTCCAAATTTTGTGTGGAAAGGGAAGATCTTCTACACTACATTAGATGAGATTTGGGAGGTTGGGAGGACCATTTTAGGCCCGTTCCGATGCTGTTCCCCCGGCAGTTAAAGAACGCCTCTGTCAGAATTTATTTTTTTTGAAAAAAAAGAAAAAAATTATTTTTTATAAATATGACGTGGCAGCCTCTGTGCCACGTCAGGCAGCTGCTGCAACGCAGTTCCAGGGGCTGGGAACCCTAGTGAACTCATAGCCCGCCCTAGGGGCTGAAAATCATCTAATGCGGTTTGTCTTCCAATAAATGCTTTTTTCATTTCCACACAGTACCCAAACACATGATTTCCACAGTGACCGTTTTGTCGTTTAACCCCTCACTGCCGAAGCTCTAACCATGTCAAAAAACAGCCTTGCTTTTCAAGTGTTATAAGTCTAAATGTGAGTAATTTATGAAAATCTCAACCGTAAAATCTTGTATTGTGCATGTTGTAGATGGTGTCAGTAAAATTTGGGGTCATTTGACCGTATAGATTGAAAGATTATAATGTTTTAGTGTTGAAAAAAGATGCTGAAATTTTCCTAAAAACACATTTCGAGGTGGAATTCGATTTCTAAACCTACTCAAATGAAAAAACTCTAAACTAAAAAGTGATTCTAAACCAAAAGACAAACACTTTGGTGGAAAAAAAACACATTTAATTGACTCATTGCATTTGCAAAATTGTTTTGAAATGTCAAAAACAATGAAAAAAGTAGCAAAAAAACACATCTATGGCTGAACCTACCTCAACTAAAATGCTTCTCAGTCAATCATAACTTCTTCTATTGATGTGAAATTTTTACCACAATAACTAGATTATTATGCGCAACTTTTCCAACAAAAATTATTGAAAACAAACCGTTTCTGAAGAAGTTATAAGCCGCCGAAGTTCACTGTAATGCAAAAATGTCTGGATTTTGAACTTCGAATTGCTCCCAAGCATTCAAAACAACTTGGGTTGACATGAAAATTTAACCACAATAATAACTAGACTTAAAGGGGAACATAACACAACAAATTTGATTGAAAACGAACATTGGATGAAGGAGATACAAGCCCCCGAAGTTGCAGCCTTCAAATGTAGTTTGGTGAATTCAAATTGAACCTATGAACTTCGATTGGCTTTTAAGAAATCAATAAAGCTTTTTATTGATCTGAAAATTGTACCACATAAACTAGAACAACATTACCAACAAGTTTTTATTGAATTTGGACATCGGATGCAAAAAGTTACAGCACTTTGAATTTTTCTGTGAGGACACTTTTGGTCCCCTTCGGCGATGAGGCCGGGTTAAAGGTTAACCAAGAAATGTAGTACTACTCCATTTTTATTTTATTGTCTTCGCTTACTCCTTCCTTGGTGATAAGCCTCGTCCTTTTTGGCGTACCCAACGAATGCACTCAATTTTTTTTGGATTGTCTCAGTCGCTTGCTCCTCAGTGTAAAGCGTCCCTAAGAGTGCTGCTGCTCCTGTACCTCTCGGTGAGTGGAATGATGCATAGTAAGCCCCAGCCACATGTTTGTACGCGACAGGGCCACCCCATATGGGTTGGGTCCGGAAGAGGGAGCCCCAAATCCAAGGCACAATGAGAGCTGCCACAAAAAAGCTGTTGAACGAAGCATCTTATCCCCATTCTTATCAACCCTTTTGATCATGTCTAGGAACTCGTCTGTATCCATTGAATTACTGCAACCTTACTGTATCTGATATGAGGTGCACAATTTCCGTACTTAGTTCATTTGCTAGCTGGTGGAATTGGGAAAAATCCTGGTTGCAATTTGAAAAACATTTGAAACAAAAAAACTGCGGTGAAAATATCCTATGAAATTTCTATTTAGAGCAAAAAGAAAAATAGAGAAAAAAAATAGAGCACGGTAATTGCAAAACACTAGTGAAAGGAAAATTGCTGGTAAAACGAATCCAAAAAATAATCCCCCAACGCTGCCGCCGGGAGGTGCATGATATTAACCTAAATTGATATTCTGGGGGTATGACTCTATCCATGACCTTGCTGCCATGCCTTGAGCACAGCGCCTTTGTGTAGGCAGGCGTACTTCGCCCTATCCCAATTGGGACCCAAAGCAAATCGAAAAACAGACTTTGTCAACCAGTATGCAAATTTAAAAACACTCAACCTGTGTTGAATGTGTCTTTGATCCTGTCTATTGCAAAGTTAGAGTGGCATTTTTCATATCACAGAAATTTTATCTTAAAATTTATGTGATATGACGCCATGGCCGTTTTCTGTTTGATGAATGACAGAGAATCCTTTTATCTAGGCCCGGGGAGGACACTCCCCGCGTTTTAGCAACCCACGTGCGGCGAAAAAAAAGTAATACATGTAATACATCTTAAAATTTTAATTTTTTTTTTCAAAAAAAAAATTATGGGTAAATTTTACTACTTTAAAGTTTATGTTTTGAATTATTGGTATTTTTTTTATGTTAATAGTAATTATTTATAAATTTTTTAAGAAAAAAGATACACTGTAAAGCTGAAAATAACTTTCACACTCTATATTATATAAGAAAAAAAAATGAAAAAAATGAATTTTTTTCTCTCTATAGAATAGCTTTCTATTGAAAGTTTATTTGGGTTGAATATTGATGCAATAGTCATCTTCATGTGAGCTCTATAAATATTTTAGTTGGAAAACATGCCATTTTAGTTCATTTTTCAACCCTTTCTAGACAATATATCTTATGTTATTTGGAATTGAAATTTTTGTCAATAGAAACCTTTAGTCATTGTTAAACAAAGCTCAAAATTTTAGGATGAAATTATAGTTTATTCAAAAATAAATAGGGGGTCAAAAAATCACTTCGCCACACGTGGGTACCTCAAATGTAGTGAGAGTGACCTCCCCTAGTATCTAGGATAGAAGTGCAACTATTCATCCGTAGAATTTTGCGTGAAAATGGGAGGTCTAGTCCAATAGTTTGACTTCCAGTGAGTGTTTTTGCATTTTTGTAAGCCAATGATTCACATGGTACCAAAAGAGATGATTTCCATGATCACCATATCACTGTGTCATTGTAATTTTCATGACCCTCCTAGTTGCAAGAAACTTTTGGGTGTGTTCTAATAGAGCTTGGTAGCATCACTTAATCCTCCAAGGTCTCTTTAGACTAATAATTAAGAGCTAGTTTAGATAATTATCTTGATTGCAATTCTTGGTCAAGAGCCTTGACTAAGAGCCAATACTATCATCCATTGGTCATTTCCAATAGTGTAAAGTGAATTTAGATTGATCCCTAGGAGATTGCTTTTTTAAATGAAATTCTAAAGGAAATGAATTTGAGAATTTACACTTCTATTTTTCTGTCACCTCCTAATAAATTTTCAACAACTAGGATGCCAAGAAACGATATTCTTGCAATAAAATAATATTCTTGCAATAAAAATTAAATTCACAACAATAAAATATTTGTAAACATAGACATTTTAAGTAGAAAACATCATTAAAGATTGACAAAAATAGACTGACCAAATTTGTTAGAATGACTTGATCACCCTCAAAATCCGTTGAGAATTTTTTGAAGTTGTCTCATTTCAAAATCTAAGTGAAGAAGAAGGATAACTCCAATATGAAAGATCATTGTAAATGAAGTGTTTGTTGGGAATGGCTCAACTATCTATACCTCAATGACAAATTCCTTAATGCTTTTGTTAGGGGATAAATCCTATAATAAAGAATCAACATTTTTCTTCTTCTGAAAATTTTTCAATTGTTGTATATATTCTTTAGGAGGTAGACCCTATAATAAAGGATCAACATGTTCCTTCCTCTAAAAAATTCTCAAGTGATGTATATATTCTTCAATCCCTTGTTATAGTGCAAAAAAGACTCGAAAAATTTGATGATCCTAAGTTGATAGGACAATAAACCAGTCCCACAAAGTCAACATGACCAACAAGGTGAAAACACATATTTAAAAAAAAATTTGCACATGAAAAAATTTGCAAATTTTGAATTTGTATTTGCAATCAAGAGAGCCCAAATTAGCTAGGGGAGGTTAAGAACTTATCCTAAACATGGCACAAAATAGGGGGCAAGATTTTACTTTTATCCCATAAAATCTATGTTTTCACCCTTTCACTTCAAGGGACGGATTTAGCGTCTTGCTTAAGTTTGTGAAACAATCCATAGTGACAACGATTATCATTCTGACTTGTAGAATGCAACCCTATCGCAATATCACTATAACACTGCAAATACATTTAGAACTCGTGATTATAAATTTAGGACGTCATATGGCGCCTTTATCTAGCCACTAGGCAAGCCATAAAAAGAGAGCCAATGCTTACACTTTTACAAAAAATAAAATGTTATTGTGAATAGTAGGACTCCCCCATTGATCTAAAATATTGTGTTTAATTGAAATTAATACTATTAGGTTTAAGGTGATGCATTGTTGATCATGCAGGAATAACATCTCATTTTTTTTAATTTTTTTGAAGGTTTGAAAATAGTCCCGCTTCCTCAATAAGTAGTATGAAACTAAAAAAAGTGTTGAAATGGAGAAAAATGAATTGAAGAATTTATGAACAAATCTTGAATTCACTCTTGGATGGTGTGGACAAGTAAGACATGTCAACTTGAAAAACAATTCATCAAATTGAAGTATGCAAAATGAAAAGAAGAACAAGACACTTCATGAAATATCGTTTCTAAAACAACTTAAAATACCAAGCTCTCAAGTAAGGTACCAAGCTCTGAATCCCTTTCCTGTCAATACAATGGCCAGCATAATTTATGTACTTAAACCCTTTAAAGCCTAGTATAAATCTTTTTTGGATTTTTGCAAATCATTGCTTTACTTATATCTTTGTACAGATATATTGTTTACATCAATTTTCATCAGATTGGTCGTAAAGAAAGGTTATGTATTAATTAAAGATTCAAGAAAGAATAGGAAGGCATTTTGATGAAGCACTTTGTTCATCTTCCAAAATACGGATGTCAGAGCAGTTACGGGTGAAATCATGAAGGATCATTACAACCCGTTTCTACACTACAAAAAAAAGAAGGAAACCCCTACTTAGTACTTACTGGCTGAGGTTCGGTTCGGTGAAACGAGCTGCACCCCATCACTTTCTTCAATGGGAAAACAAGTACGGCACCAAGCTCTGAATCTCCCTTCTGTCAACAAGAGACTCCATTGCAATTATCAGCATACTTTCTATACTTAAAATCATGAAAGGATCTTTGGAAGCTGTTCCTACACTAAATTTTCTTAATACAATCCCCATTCAGTGACTGAGATTCGGTGACACGAGCTGCACCCCATCACTTTCTTCACTGGGCAAGCAAGTTCTCAAGTACGGCACCAAGCTCTGAACCTCCTTCCCATCAATACTCGGTTCATGAGGACAATCAAACTGCGAGTGCGAAGTCTGGTAACAGAGATCCACCGACTGAGCGCGTACACACGGACCCTTCCCATTTCTCTTCACCTCCACAAACCAAGGCAGAGTAGCACCATAGGCCTGCGCCAATCCACCGAACGTCGACAACGGCGTCACCAGCAGCTCGTCCACGAAGCTCAAGAGCAGAATCTCCACCATCGCCATGTGGTCCTCCTCGGCACTGAAGCCCTGCTTGCCTCGGTGGCTCAGCTGCGTGGTCCTCACTGAACTGTGATGGCTGTACATGCGAAGAAGATCCTCTGTGAGAGAGGTGTGGAGAGAGGTCACCAACACCTGGATCAGGCGTTTTGTGGGGGTTTGGAGTTCTGCAATGGTGGGAAGGATGTGGTTCTCGGATAAGCATTGCTTTACGTGGGTGTTGGTCCTCGTGCTCGCGCTTGGGAAATACACCTTTCTTGAATAGAGGAATCGCACCTGGTGAGGTCATCATGAAGGTTAGATTGTTAGTTTATTCAACTACTGCCTGTGCGCTTGAAAGTTCGTCACTTCTTTACGAGCAAATCATTTGATTCGTACTCACTACCTTAATCTTTGATAGAAGTTGATCTTTCTTTGCATCTTAGTTAGAAGTATTTCAAGAAATAGGAGGTGATGAAATCATGTCTATTTTGGGTTGGTACCAGTAAGGATCATGCCATAATGCAAGAAGTTCAAAAAATTCTTGGAGAGAATCTTACTTCAATGAGAAGACAAATTTTTAAAGGTCTAGTAGAGTATCTCAACGGAGTCAGCAAGCATCCAAGACGACTCAAATTCTGACTATATTGCAAACAGGCTGCTGAATCTCCAAAGGTGTACCAAGTATTCGTTCTTAAGCCCTAGTATTCAAATATAGGATACATAACCCCGAACAGGATATGCTTGAACACTGCGATGACATTGAACAAATTGCAAACTTTTGCAAAATTTAAAATTTACCCATACGGATGTAGATTTTAAATGTCAGATTTTGAAGTTAAAATGTCTTCTAGAGTTTTTTTGGTTTCTGTTGGCTTCTTTTGGGTTGAAAAATGATGAAAAACTGCGACAAGAAGGATATTATGGTTGCATGATCCTTTGGGAGCTGATAGAACATGAAGAAGAATGGTCTTACTTTATGAATCTCTCTCACAGCAGCTCAGAATTAAAGCATTTCGAGCATGATAACTGTAGAGTAAAACACTAAAACATGAGGGGAGACCACACCTGTATGCCGACGCGGTGATCAGCATCAGTGAAGAGATCTTGATCATGCTGTTTCACTTGCTCCCATACGTCGTTTCTGGGGAGCATCAGGCTTCGCAGTAAATAGGTGAGAGTCAGTGATGGGTCGGGGAAAATAGCCTCCAGCGCAGGTCTAAATGCAGGAACTGCGAAAAGTTTCGGAAGAAAATAAAGACACCCAGTGAAATGTAACCACGTCGGCTCTGTTAAGAAAGCCTGCTCCGTGTTGCAATAGAATCTCTTCACCTCGGGATCAAAGAACTCTACTTTCACTGCAGAAGCCGATGCTGCAGCTTTACCAGATTTTGTTGCGTCGACCCCTATTGAACACATGAAGGGAAACAAGAAAACGATTGGACACTATTTACAAATTACACAGGACTCCAACTTTAAAAGATTATATCCAAACCATATAACAGGTAGTGGCAATATTGATTGTAGCTGGGAAAAGCTCATAGTAGGAGTTGTTAAACTAAGTGAGAGTGGGCATTAAAAAAATTCAAAATCTTGCTCACCAATAGAACACTTGTTTCTGAGAAACACTAAGCACTAATGGCTGGTATTAGTTTCTCGTCTCGCCTTGTCATCACTACTTTTGCCATAGAGATGTCCAAAACCTAAATCCAAGCCTACAGGGCACACATGACTCGTTCTCCCTTTGACTCATCCTAACGCCCATGTGATGTCTGAAGTTACCAAGCAATCAAGAGTTTCCTAGTGATCTCCTCACTGATGTTCATGTGTTGGATTTTAGGCCTTACTTTCACAGCTTTTAGGTAGACCTGATTCGAGATGAAAATATTCACAAATGCGCAAAAAAAAGATGTCCAAAAAAGGCAACAAAGCTATGAAACTATGGTTACAGTTTAGGCCTTCGGTTTGAAATTCTTTGCCAATTGGAGGGAATGAGAATTTACTTACCTCTTTCAAAAGATTTGCTACACTTCCAAGCCGGAGACTCCCAATTCGTCCATCTTCCGAACACGCCCATCTCCCACCTCTGGCGTCCAGGAAGAGGGAACTCCTCATCAAGCAACCACGAAGAGCCCAGAAAAGGCTCACACATCGTCAAGGGTATAAGGGAGTTTCTATTCAACAGGATGACTCGTTGCGTCAAGACCGCGTACAAAATCCCTGAGACCAAGAGAACAACCTTGTTCCCTAAGCCCACACCTTCGATTTCCATGACCAAGAACTTGCAACCGGAGGTGGTGGCTCCGGATAAAAAGTGGTCTGTGAGGTTGCCCACACTTCGCATGCAGGTGCGGTGGAGAGCTGAGTATTGCTGAAGGATCATGTCCCACTGAGGATTTGGAGTTAGTGATTCTGCGTGAGGGCGGCGTGCGTACCGCGCATTTAACTCCTCTCGAGATGCGCAAGGATTGCCAATCCTCCATGCCTTCCCTTCACAATTACCACAGCAATTGGGCTTAGAATTCGTACTTACATGAAGGATCAATACTGAAGAAGCGCAATGTAGTAAGCGAAATTGATGGGATTCCACATTTGGTGCGCTTGCAAATGGGGTGTGTGCGATATGGTCAAGAAAAGCCTCTTTGCACGAAACAAAATGCGAATGCAACCATCACAGCATTCATAATTAGAAGATGGCGATCCACACTGAAGTAGAATAATTTGGTGAACTCGCAAATGGGCTGTGTGCAACAAGGTCAATAAAGTCTCTTAGGGGACAGGATTAGTATAGAGGACCTGCCATGCAGACCTAGCGTTCAGTAAGGTATTGAAGGCGATGAGCCCTATCCAACGTATAAAGGACCCTAGTGTCCTTATAAAAAACACGGATAAAATTAAAACGAGCTATAATATATGAATTCCACAACTTCTTAACGTTGATATCCAGAAAAGTGCAACGCATTCACGAAATTATCCAAACAATCAAACTCAGGAACCCAATATGCCTTCGAAGAAGCTTCCTACTAGTTCATCTGGTTGAATGTAATGAATGCACCACATATGTATGTCCTGTGGGGCATTAAACACTCAAAATCGTAAAACTCTTAAGCTGTACTCTACAAAGCGAGCGAACAAGCAATCAATCAAAAGTAATTCTTCCAGACCGCACACTGAAGTCCTTCAATTTCAGATAAAAGAGCAATACTTTAAAGTAGAGTAAAAGAAGTGAGAAACATAAATATGACAGTGAAACCTTGATTCTCTAACAGACACAGACAAATATCTCTCTTCAGTATCGAAATTATCCTCAAACTCAAGTCATTAAAAGCAATGTTGTTGACATTGTCTCAGCGAGAGCGTAAGGTGAATAAATGAATAATGTCACGAACACCAGTAGGCCTGCGCAAGCTTTTTTCGGTGCAACAATCACAAATCTCAAACGGTGCTCTTATTTTAAGGATAAGTCACAACCCTAAAACCCTGAAACCCTAAAACCCTTGAGCTCCTCCAAAGAGCGAGCGAGCAATCAATCAAGCCCCACCCTTTCTCCCAGAAGTCTTACACCCTCCATTTACAGACAGGAGAGGACAATAACATAAACTCTCCATCACCATACAGTAAGCGAGAAGCTCCATCACCCCTACGCCAATCCACACCCTTCCACCCTCTACAATTTCGCACATTCACATCTTGATCTCCTAAACATCGATTCCAAATCACTCCATGTCAACAAATGAACTCTTCTCTCACTCCTCACAAATCAAACTTCACTAATACAGTCAATGAAGCCAACCATGCCCTCCATGGTTCAGAATTTAGGATTTAAGATTTAGGGCTTACCTCCAACTCCCTCTCCAGGAAGCTCACGTTCCAATTCCTCTCAGTGGCTCTTCGAATGGCAGCGACCAAAGCTTGAGCTGGAGTCTCCCCCTGTTGCGTGCCCACCCACGGAAACACGGGGTCGGGGACGAAGAATCCATTCTTCTGCTGCGATACCGGTAGGGGTCGAGTGAGAGTGTAAAATAGGATCCGAGAGAGAGTGAAAGTGAAGCAGACGAGGAGAAGAAGAAGACTTGGAGGCAATGCGATGCAGTCGATGGAGAATTTTCTCTTGGCCTTCATGTTGAGATCGAAGAATGGGTTCACATATGAATTGCGAAATGGAATTTGGCTTTGGGGATCATCTTCATGACTTGCGTTGCAATTGGGGAGTCGTTTGATGGGCTTGATAGTGAGAGAGACGATCGAGAAGCCAAGCGCCTGTGTCGGAGATGGGCGGCTTTTCCTCTTCGGAATGGAACCATTGTCGGCATCGGTAGGCCCAGCAGGATCGCAAGCTGCAGTTCAGTTGATTTTTCTGCAGACTTGAAATTCATCCAATTTTGTTCATCCATCAATTTCACATACAATTAGTAAATGCCATCGAAAATTTTGTAAACCATACACTTCTCAGGGATGCATTTGACGATGTCATTCACCTTTCTTCCATTTTTTTAAAAAGCATAAAAGTAGCAAGCAACGGAATCATGTAAGATTTGGGTGAAAATTTGCCAAAGAAAAAATCATTCATCAAAATGTTTGAGTTCAATGGGGATTAGAACTAGATTTCAAAGGGAACAATAGGCTACATTGTTAACCTCTAAAGTCCCACATCATGAAATTCAGGGCATGCCAATGTGGTACCAATATGGTGCTGCAAAAGATTATCAAACTAATTTGGTGCCAACCTCCATGCAAACTCAATGCAAATTGAGTATCAAACCTAGCATGGAGGTTGGTACCAAATTAGCTTGATAGTATTTCAATGCACTACATTGACACCATATTGGCATGCCTTGAATTTTGTGATGCAAGGCCTTTTTTCCATCAAAAAACACTCAAAACTGCCATTTCAATAGCAAAGAGCAAAAAAAAATTAAAAATATTTTTTTTAGCATATTTAATCGTAGAATCTTATACTATACTAGTATAAGAATGTGTGGAAGAAATTTCAAATTTTTTGACCGTGCGGATTGGAAGATGTTTGCATTTAAAGTGAAGGAAACAAATTTTTTGGCACATTGCTCAACTACATTTTTTGGCTTTGAACCTTCTTTACTTAAAATTTTTACTCTATTGATTGTGAATTTCTAATTTTATATGATGAAGAACTGAGTTGAGGGTTTAGAATTTAAAAAAACAAAACAAAAAAACACTTAGTTTTCACTCATTAGAAAATAGTTAAGTAGAAGTAGGTTCAAGATTGAAGGGAAAACTAAACTGTTAATAACTCTAATATGGAGTTGAAACACATAAATTTGAACAGTGACATTGTTCTAGCAGGAAATCTCAACCTTGTTAAACTTTTTTTTCGAAAAAATGTGAAAATTGAGTTTAGAAATGATTCCTACAAGTTGTTTATTCAAGAAGATGTTCTAATTGTTCAAAAAATAAGATTATCCATAACTTTTGCATAACAAATCCAAATGGAATAAATCAAAGCTTCTCATGTAGATAAAAATAACAATCTATATGAAATTAAAAAAAAATTAATTTTAATTTTGAGTTCTTAAAAAAAAATTCTACCCACTAAACTAAAAAAATGAGCTTTTGTGCTATAACATTTTGCCTCCTGGGTATCAATTGAGATAAGTATTATATTTTCAAAAAGCTAATGTATTCTTCTATCTTCACCAAAAATTTCAGAAAATCTTGACAAATATTGAGACCGTAGGAGCCTGTCCAAAATCCATTTTGTCCCTCGAGGGGACAATGGGACTTTAGGGATTAAGACATATGACATTTTCAAGGAGAATACTTAAATTTTTTTGATGGTCTTCTTGTTGTCACCAACAAACAAGGCAATTCAGGTGTTTGCAAGAATAGAACAATAAAAGATATTCTCAAAATGCAAAAAGTACTCAAACTTTAGTTGCCTCCTTTAACATTTTGAAGAAAAAAAGGTTGGCACACTTCGGTGACATGGATGATTGATTGGCATGAAATGTAGGTGTACTTTTAGAAAACCAATCTTGTCAATCTTTCCTTCAATTCTAACACTATCAAATATTGAATCTTTTAGGCTTTCTCAATATTACATTTGGCTATACTTGATTTCTTAGTCAATTGTAGCCATTCTTGAAACTTTTGTAGTAGAAATTTTTATCCTTGATTTGCTTTGGAAGTCACTTGTATAAGGTTGCATTTCATAAGCTCTAAGGTCTCCATGCACTAGTTATATGATTTATGATATAAAGGAAAGCATCAATTAAAAATTTTCAAATTATATTTTTTAACTAAAAAAGTAGCAAAAATGTACAAGAGACCCAACAAGACTAGTCTCCATGAAGGTTGTTCAAATTTCAAAAATTAAAAAGATATATTATAAAATACAATTAAAAAAATACAATGGCAACTTTTAATTAATAATATTGGGGGGACAAGTTGAATTTTCCAAGTTTCTATATTTTTCTTAAAAAAATAATTCAACACAAACTATCAGAGCATCTCCAATTTATTACCTTTAGCCCCCAGTCAAGCTAATAGATTGCTATGTCTAGGGTCGGTAAGCATAGTAGCCTACTTGGCTAGGGGTTCAAGGCTAATGTAGGCCCCCCTCCAACAAACCTTTAGAAAAGTGACTAATGAACTCCATGTACATTGATATTGATGTTTATATGCAAAAAAATAAGAACTAGCATAATTGATAGCCAAAGTATTGTAGCCACTCTTAGATTGCCATATGTTAGTGCCCCATCTGTTGACTTACGCTATAAAATGGCCACTCAAGTTGGTAAAACTCCAAGTTTTGTCGCTTTGATCTCTCAAAAAGTTAGACTTGGCTCTTGTCATGTTGCCTCCATCCTAAAGTGGATTTTGCATTTTAGGCCTTTCCATCATTCTACATCAATCTATCAAGTTCTTGTGGCTAGAATGGAGATGCTCTTAAGGTAGGAGAATCTAAAAGAAACACTTTCTCTAGTCCCACTTCCTCAAAGCAACCTTCAAATTTCTAGCTAATTTTTATTAAATTTTTTCCTAGATTTGGTAGGGGCTATCAATACACTAGGAAAAATTGATTTTTTTTTTTAATAAAATCACCAAAAATATTTCCAAAAACTATTGAGTTCGTCCAAATTTGGATGAAGTTTATTAATTTTAGATAACATTATTGCATAGATGAAAGTACATGTCATGTAGATGAATGTCAAAAAAATAGATGGTTGTTTTGACTAACCTTCAATTCATGATGCAAGTCTCTCTACTAAGAAGAAAATAAAATTTAAATTCTACCACAGAAGTCAAATGGTCTCAGCTTTCATTGGTTGCTTCAAAAAACTCCTCCGTTCTCATTAGTTGCTTCTTAAAAGTTGTGATTTTGGATCTTGAAAATGTTCATTCACAAGCACTTTTTTAGGAAAACAAAATGTCTCTTTTAGGTGCCACTACCTTGATCTTCAACGCCGGCTTTCATATGGAGTCGGGGCCAATAAAGCCCACCAATCTATGGTGGGATGGGGATTCTAGAAAAACTAGATTCCCATTCCATTGTTGATCATTGGCCCTGACTCCATATGGAAGCTAGCCCTCATTGGGTATGTTGATGGAGCTTCTACTTTACATGTGAAAGATTCTAGTGTATCAACTGTAGTGTGCCATGTTGCAGATACTCTAAATGTAAGCCTAGTTCCAAATCAAATCCGTGGACCACACCAATGTTGGGTGAACTAATTCCCTCGCTCATCCTGCCCAAATCCCTGACTTCTTTTCCAAGGAATGCATGTTAAAAAAAAACAGCCCCCTATTTCATGCTCGTATAATCTATTTTCTACACCTCTCTTTGCTAATTACGGGCCTATGATTGCAAATAAGAATTCAAAATTTCCAAATTTCATCATGCGTGGGAAACCCCAAAGGGGGTAAAACTGGGGGAGGGCCCGGCACACCATGAGTGAGCTTTGCAGGCATTTGCAGAGGAATATCCATTATAAATCATTTTAGGGTTAAGCTGTACTCTACACTTCCCTTTCAAAAGAGCTGTCTGGCCCGGACATTCCAAGCCTGTCACTCCCAAGCTTGCCCGCCTGCGTGCGTAGCTGGGACCACGGTACTCTCCCTTTTTTCTTTTCTTCTATTAGCTTAGCCTCCTCTTTCTTCACCACCCCGTCTCTGCATTGCAATCGAGGCCAGTGTAACTTACTCTTCCGAGGGGTAAGGCATCTGGGTTTCTTGGCAAGTTGGGTTTCCTTTGATTTGGTGATTTGGTGATTTTTCTGCGATGTTTCCGAGGTGGCTTGCTTTGGGCTCCACTGGTACTGGGGTTCGTTTCAGGAGCTCCACGGATGTTGTTGCTGATCTGATTGCTGGGTTTCGATGTTGTGGGAGGATTTAGTTGTGTATTGCTTAAGGTAGTCTACGCTTTGGGGTAATGTGAGTATGGAAGTGGTTGCAAGGATTGGCGTGTATGCTAGCTATGGCGAGATTCTTGCAATTCTTTTTAATTTCTTGTTTTTTTTTTGCAAGCTATTAAGATTATGAGGATTCTGTTGCAAGGAATTGGGTGCGAGTTAACTATTGGAATTCTTTTTGGATTTTTTGGAATTTTTTGCTTCCGGAAGCGAGTGATGTTTTCCTTGGCATTGCACTTGCCATTACTGTCAGTCCTCTACCAATTTGATGCGTCAGAATGTGAAATGCTAAGTACGGTAGAGGCTCGATTAACCATACAGTACATTAGAAGCTGACCGTGCCGGTGAGCTTTGAATTGTGCTAATTGTGAAATACTTGATCTTGTTTTGTTGCAATTGTTTCGTAGCTGAACGCAAACTAAATGTGCCAAATTTGGAATGTCGCAAGTTTCTAAATTGTTGTAGGGAAAGGTTCAAAGGTCACCTGTATGGTGAATGGAACCTCTCCCTTACTGTATGATGAATGTAGACCTTACATTCATTAATTGAATGGTTGCAGATCGGCATCCAAATGGCGTCCGGCAATGAGACTACTCTTCTCCAAATTTGGTGATAGGGTTGACGATGGGTGAAACTCTTTCCTCAGGCTCAGCCACAGTTTTACTCGGCTAGGGTCCGAGTAGTGCACGTGTTGCAGTTTGAGTGTTAAGATGGTGGGAGGACCTTCAGATGGAGGCAGCTCGGCCTCAGCCTCGGCCTCGGATGTGCTATCGTCTTCCTCCTTGCCCAGGTCCTTCAGCTATGGCACGGATGGTGAGGGCCTGGAGTCTGGCAGCGGGAATTCCAGAGACTCACTGCTGGACCCTGGCAGTCGCATGAATTCCAGGGAATCACTGCTTGGCAGCCGGCGAAGCTCGGGTATGTAAGCATTGTTTGTTTTTTGTATTGTATGGCTTTTGCATTGTCGTTTATCTGCGTATTAGGGACCAGGAACTTAGATTGGAAGCAGCACTTAGATTGCTTAAAATTCAAACCAACATTATATGCAACTAGGGGTTAGATAATAAGCTTAAAATACTTCCTTGCATATATGCTGCGTATATGAGGGTACAAGTGTCCAATCAGCTTCAAAGAGATAGCCTAAACTCTATTAAACTCAAGTATATTCAGCATGCCACACTGGAGCCATGTAATTGCTACCTTCTCATTTTTGTTACTTGGAGTATTCATAACATTCTAAACCTGTGCAACATGGGTCCCTAAAACACTGGTGAAGCTCTCAAGAATGGAGCCTCAAAGAAGAATCATCCTTACAGTGAGTCAAGGAAGTGTGGTCACCTCATCCTTTTATAAGCACATTCTCCTAGATACTTTTAAGGTTCAGTGGGAGGCTTCTGACTTGGTTAAGAATGTTATGTTGTGAAGTCAACATTGAAGAAAATGAGTTTAAACAAACTAAAACTTGATTATTGCATTTATCAAGGTGTTTGAGTTCTGTTATATCAAGCTTATTGCTTCGTTGTGTAACCTGTAGTGTCCTCCTATGTCTGTACTTTATGCTAGTGTAAGCTCTGCTTTGGTTGTGATGTTGGAGAAGAACCTTATTGGGTGGAGAACCTTTCTGCTTCGGAATTAACGTGATTATTTCTAGTACTTGAAGGAAGTAACATTTTTGGGTCGTTACTGGGATCTGAATGAGCTAGTTAGCAACGTGAGCCTGTCAATTGCTATCCGCAATGGAGGTGCTAGATCGATAATGTGGACATGAATGATCTCTGGCACTTGTATGTTGAAACAATTAATTCTCTCAAACAAAGTGGTTTTGAATTTAAGAAAATCTAACAATCACTATGAGAACTTTGAAATTGCACTTCGTATCTGGATAGAGAATGGAATTAGTATGCAATACGTGGAGATCTTCCATTCTGTTGACAAAATTAACTTTTGAAACAGTGATTTGTGCTAAGCATTTGTTGGTGCTGGAATGTGCAGCATATGGGAGCAGATACGGCTTTGGAAATGCTTATTTCGAAGTGGATGATCTGGGGGTGTACCTGTCCTCGGTTGCAGTCACTGTGTTGATGGCGGTCACGGCCACCATTGGGATCATTCTCTTCACTCTGGTGGTCACCCTGGCTGTGATGTTGGGCAAGTGTCAGAAGGCCCCGTTGCCGAACGCCTGTGCCAGCTTCACTCTGAATGCGGAGGTGAACAATTTGCAGGGCTACCTCGTGCCACAGGAATGCAAAAGCTTCGTTGCAACGTATGTTGACTCTGGCCAGTACTTGACGGACTTTGCGGTGGCGGTGGAAGCTGCTCGGACGTACTTGAATGCCATCGAGGCTGGGGACGATGGCATGGACCTGGTGGTGTTGGACATTGATGAAACCGCCTTGTCTAACGTGCCCTACTACGCTGTTAATAACTACGGGTGAGTTTTTTCTGGAACCTATTTGTTGTGAGCTTTCTTTGAACTGTAATCACGCTTTAAGCGCTGAGCATATTAGAAGGCTCTGGTAGCGAAGCAAAGAGGGTTCCAATGCACCGAAGAATGCATTATTTGGATACCTGATGCAACTGTTATTGAGGGTTTGAAGTTTTATTGGTAGATGAACTAAAATTGACTTGAGTTCTGATGTTGAGGTGTTGTGGTTTCTCAATATCAATGTGTACTCATTGTGCATGACTTTGGCGTGTTGGATTAGTTAGGTGTCACAATTAGGTGTGGTTACCTTACCCTTGGAGAAAGTTGGGAAATCTTCTCATGGAGAAACCTCGTTACAATTTTAGCAACAAAATGAATAGGATTTGAAAGTATTTAACATATAATGTGAGCTCAAAATGGGTTGCTATTTTTGAAACTGCTTGTTAGGGCACAAAGACTTTGCGGCACACGATTGTGAGCATGGCATGGCAATTTCCATACCCTTTTCCATCCTAGGCTGCAATATCTATGAGGACATTTAGTTGACGACTGAGATCATGCTGCTCCTTCTCTGAAGTTTTTCATTTTGTTGCTCAGTGTGGACGCATGGGATGAAGCCAAATGGAGTGTATGGGTGAAGAATGCAAGCGCCCCAGCATTAGATGCAATGTTGTCAATGTACACCGATCTAAGATCACAAAATTGGAGCTTTGCTTTCATCACCGGAAGACCAGAATCACAGCGCGAGGAAACCGCCCAAAACCTTGCCAGTTCTGGGTATTCCGACTGGGCTACTCTCGTCTTGAGGTCAGAGATTTCTGCAAACGCAAATTTGAGTTATTTTGGACTCAGTCACTGTGTGAATGGAATGTAGGCGAAATGTTAAGCAACTGATGGATTGTCAATACAACCTCTTGGTACTAAATTGTTGAAAATTATGTTTGGATGCAATGAAATTACTCAAACGTGCCTGAATATATTTTCGAAACATTCGTTACATACCGTACCGTAGCCTGAGGTCACCTTCAGCACATTTTAGCCGAATAATTATTCAAAAGTGGAAGGGCTGGTTCAGCAGTTCATTTTTATTAATAAGCTATTTGGCAATTGTTAAATAGTTTTTCTTAACTTCTGGAAACCCTTCAAATCATCTTGAACGTTTTCCTTCATTGTGTAAGAGAGTGATAGTCATGGCTTTTAATGAACTTGTTACTTTTCATAGTGTCCCTACTTTGCTCTAAAGTTACAGGATAGGAATTTGGATTACGTGTTATTTAGTAGTGGACATGTCCTGGGATCAAGCTATGAAAGTATCTTTCCAAAATTTTGACTTTCTTTATGTTTAATTACCCTTGGATTTAGCAAATTGCCTTACTAATTTCCAAAACCATTCGACTTCAGAAACTTTTAATCATTTTTTAGCAAAGGTGACCTTAGGCTTCGGTATTTCAAAATTTCGATTGTTGAAAGTTGGAGTTTTGAAATTCTTATTTGTTGGACAAGGATCAATGGCTCATCGATGGTCTAGATTTTATATAATAAGATCAATGGCTCATGGACAGTCTAGATTTAATATAATAGTCTAGAAATAGTTAAAATTTGAGTTTACCTCTACAATTGGTTGCAATGCTCCATTGCATGGTTCATGCCCAGAAACTTATTCATCGATGTGGTACCACCTCTGTATCTAGTTGTTTCCTTGTAACTAAGGTAACTACACCTAAAACTGTTTGAAGCTTGGATCTTAAACTTTTCTTTGGTCTTTTGGGAGGCGAAAGGGGAATTCCATATTCTCTTAGCATATGAATTTTTGTGGACACTATATGAGTAAAACAATGAATTCTCAAAAAACTAAAACTAAGTGTACACCAAATCAACCCCTCCCTTGTGAATAGAAGTTGTACATTTCTGGCAAGAAGAATTTGCAGGGTCAGTTTTAGAAAGAGTTCTCAATTAGGAATCTCTTCTCTCTTCTCTTCTCTTCTCTTCTGAATGCAGGGCACCAGAGGAGGCTCCCTTGACTGCTGTTGAGTACAAGTCCAAGCACCGACGGAGACTTGAGAAGGACGGCTACCGCATCAGGAGCTCCTTGGGTGACCAGTGGAGCGACCTTGAAGGAGGGACAGTTGGAAACCGCACCTTCAAGTTGCCGAACCCCATGTATTACATCTATTAACTGAGTGGAGTAATTAGCACTCGGTGTTTAGGAGGTGATGTTTGCAATGTGAATCCCGTACAGAGGTACGTCTAAATTCGTTCCTAAGATCCTCAGTCACAACTCCTCTTTAAACACTAAGTGAGATCCTACATACCTTAAAGCAGGATCAGGATGACACCAACCATTGTTTGTTTAGTATAATGCTACTGGGCTCATTTGTTTATTTTGTGGATGCTGCGATCATTTTTCAAGGCCTTTCAAGTAGAGCAAGTTGCTTATGGATTTTTTTGGTTTATGGATTTGGTGACCTACCTGGGTTGGAGGATTTCATTGACCTTTCCTCATTCTTTCTTACTGGACTCGTAGTTTCCACCCTTCGGAAGAGGGAAGTCTAGTTCTTGTCCTTGTTCCCAGTGTGAATGATTTGCATTCCCGTGTGGGTCTGTTTTGAACAGGGTCTGGACTCATGCTGGCCAAAGTTTTTTTTTCCTCTTTGAAAAGTCTTTTGTATGTCAGTACATGTTACTTGATCTGTCGTTCATGTAGAAAAAAACAAAACACAATGAATCATTAGTATGGTACAGAAAAAGTTCAAGCTATGACCTCCAAAATGCAAGGCTAGAATTGGACGATATCAATGTAGAGCGAATTTCTCGACATATCATTTTTTGGGGTGGAAAGTAGTACAATATAGTAATATTTTAGTTTGCACAACTTATTACAATGAGTTTGACTTTTTTTTCTTATAAATTAATTACGGTAGTGTCTCACACACACACTACCGTAATAGGATGATTGAATGCAGCTATTTTCTCTGCCATATTAGTGATTTAAGAAAACCTTTTTTTCTGTGTGTATGAACTCAAAGATTCCACTGCGACTATCAGTGAATAGTGATATTTCTCCACTATTTTATACCATGGTAGTATAGTAACTGAACTGCTGGCTATGCAGTCATAGCAACCAACTATAATGGGTCAATGGGTCGGGGTGTACTGACTCCCTCGCTTGTCCCACCTAAGTCACTCCAGGGGTGCATGTAAAAATAAAAATAAAAATAAAAGCTATTTTGTTGCTTGTTTTATTTATCCTTTGCAGCATCTCTCCTAGCTAATTTGGGGCCTCTGGTTTCAAATATGAATTCAAAATGTGCAAAACTGTGTGGCAAATTAAAAAATTAATTCAGGGTTTTCCTTTGGGGATGAGCAAGGGGGTCAGTTCACCTTGGCCCTATAAAGGATACATTTCAAAAATCAACACATTTATCCTTTGCCCTTTTCTTTAAATTGTTGTTTTTTCCAATCTTGTTTACGGAGGTGTATGTCAGTTCCAAAATGCTGATTTGCCATGATTTTTCTTTTCCTACATCAGATTATCTTACCAAGAAGTCGACATTGACTAAAACACAAATGCATTTTCATCTGAGCTTTACTAAAGGCTCGTAACTGAACATCCCAAGCATATGGGCTGACCAGTGCGTACAAGCCATGTGTGTTGATATATATTTTTTACCCCCTGGTGTTTGTTTTTCATTATCTGACTGACATGGAGTGCAGCCTGAATCAAAGAATCAATACAAAAAACAGGAGGGACCTTATCGCAGGGTCCACATCCAAATGTTTGTTTTTTTCAATAATCCGTTTCGACGGCAAGTGACGCACAATTGGACGTGCGCTTGGCATTCGTGATGCCCGGTGACATCACCCCTATTCAACATCATTCATGGAGCATCGAAAGGGAAAAAACGAGGGAAGTGAAGTGAAGTGCATTTATTTTCGGTTCAAAGAAGCAGCTCAGTCGTTCGGGAGATGGGTGGTGCCGCACCGATCCCGGCCTGTTTGAATTCCCAAACAAATGAATGGATGGATGGGATGACCATGCATGAATCTTGATGTTTTGACCCTCGAAAAAGTGTCAACATTAACCCCTAGAAGGACGCCGCGAGTATCCGATGGCTGCATGGATGGATGACTTTACCCGAGGATGTAGGATGGGGGTGAAAAAAATGCTTATTTATTCAATATTTGGTTTGGAAGTTGTTGGAATATATTTGTAGTGAATAGTGATTGCAAATTCCCTCGTTATGGTATTATTGACTTTTCTAGAGAAGAAGATGCTTAACCCTTGAAGGACAATGCTTAACCCCTAAAGGACCAGCCTGCAGAATTTGGCAACATAAAAAAATTGGGCAGGTACATGTGGACAAAGATTTACAAGTTTGAGGCTGAAATTTTAATAGAAGTTGTGGACAAGGAGTACCTTTCATTTGAACTAAATTTTATGACATTTGGAAATACAAGTCAAAAGTTATGGCCTAATATGTTACTTTTTTTCTCAGCCGGGCAGTTAGGGCAGATCAGAAAAAATCACTTTTTTCAGAAACAAAAATTTGAAACTGGTTTTCCAGAGCTATCTATACGTGGAAAGCTTTTAATCATTTCATTTTGACCAATGAGTCAAAAGTTATGAGGAGTTTTAGTTTGCGGGCAGTTTTGGAATCTTTACTCTAAAATAAACTTTGAAGTCTTTTATCTTACTCAATTTTCAATATTTTTGGAAAAAAATAAAATCATAGGATGTAGATTGTTTAATACAACATTTCAACCATTGGGATTGGCATTTTTCAATTTCATATCTAAATTCTTAACAATTTAGTATTTTGAATCATTCTCTACTTCATTCTACTTACTATTTTTTTCCTATATGTTGTACAATTCCAAATGATGTGAAATTTTTCAAGCATGTAGCCAACTTGTTTAGGAAAAAAAATCCAAAGAAGCACCACCATTTTGGACATTTTTTCATAGAAAAGTGAGCTTTTGAAGTGCAGCTGCCCGATTTTTTGCAGGGGTCAAAAAACGATTTCAATGATTTTGAATGCTTATATCTTGCAATCCACGTGGTGGAAATTTCTGAAATTTTTACCACATATTCTCAAGTCAGCATACTACAAGATCCTACGGTTACATGAGTCAAAAAAAAAGTTTTTTTCAAAAATTTGGTACTTGTACTAAAAACGGCAGTTCTTGAGCGTTTTCAGTGAAAACATAGTCACGGAACTTTAGGGGTTAACCCCGTGACCAAGGTAGTCACCAAAATATTCCAATGATTGAATCAATAATTGCATTATTTGTTTCTAGATCTTCAAGCATCCTCCAAGGATTAATCCACATATCACCCTTGTCAATAGTGTATTTTGGGTCATTTCTTGCTATTTACTTTTTATGTGAATTTTAGCCCTAAAAATGGCGTTTTTTGAATTTGAGCAACTTAGGAAAATGAAGCTTATCAAATGCAGTAATTCCATTCTAACTGGAGATTTTTTTAAATTCTTAAATTTCAATATTCTATAGCAATATGAAATTTAGGCCTATAACCATGGTTTGTTGTTTTTCTAATTTTAGAATGACACTGTAGCTTTGGTTTATACTATGATGTTATACACTATAATATACATATGTGGTGAGAATTTTAGTTTTTTCAAGTATATTTGATATTTGATATGAATTTTTTTTTCATTTAAAAAAACATTACAATAATTTCAAATTTTTCCAAACAAAAATTGAAAACTTTGTGACTTGTAGTAGATATATGATTTCATCTTTGAAAAATAAACATAATTTTTTTTCATTCATATCTAATTGCAAATTAGCAACAAATAGTGATGGACAATGAGGTTTGAAATCAATGGTCATAGGCTTATCTTTCTAGGGTTAACCCTTGGACAACATATCCAATCCAAAAGGGATGGATTTTCAAGAAATTTTTTAAGGGAACTCTTCTTGTACTCAACTACATGTGAACTTCCCTAGTATCATTTTCTTTCTCTTTGCAAGATGCATCTCTCTATTGTTGGATTTTGAATAACAATTTAAACTTCATTAAGAAAATTGCAGGCCTCAAAGAGGATGCAAGTTTTAGATGGTAGCAAGGCAATTAGAGAAAAAAGTAAAATTTTAAAATTAAATTTATTTTTTCCTAGGAATTTGACATGGCACTACTAGTGCCACGTCTGCACCATGCCAAATTGTCTCTCTCTATATATAAATAGTATTTTTAAATTCCATTTAAAAAAATTATTAAAAAATTATTTTTTATTTTTTTTGTATTTGCACTACAGGGTGCCATAAATGAACAATTAGCGGCCCTTTGCAAGG
Source organism: Antitrichia curtipendula (assembly GCA_951230915.1). NCBI lineage: Eukaryota > Viridiplantae > Streptophyta > Bryopsida > Hypnales > Leucodontaceae > Antitrichia > Antitrichia curtipendula. The sequence continues at coordinate 29,895,086 of OX579634.1, read as the reverse complement.
GTCATATTTTTCTAATGGTAGTTTTTGCATTGAAAAATTTGACAAAAATATTTAGTGACTTTGAGGATTTCGCCATGACCTTGTGGAGAGCAAAAGCTCATCATTGATTAGTCATTTGAACAAGCTACATGATGCCCATTTAACCCCTGAAGGACCAAAGTGCGATTTTTTTGGCAGCATAGCAATTTTTGACAACTTACTACGAATTAAATTTTTATTTTTTTTCTTTGAAATTTTCACACAATAGGTGCACAAGGAGTAGCTTTAAGGCCCAACAATTTTTATAACTTTTGACTGCATGGTCAAAAAGTAATTGTATGATATGTAGTTTTCATTGCTTAGTGAGCAAGTTGGGCAACAAAAAACACTTCTTTAAAAATCACTTATTTTAAAAATAAAAATTTGAAATTAGTTCTTTAGATTTCTTTATACACAGGAAAGCTTTGAATCATTTCATTTTGATTAATGAGATGAAAGTTATGAAGAGTTTTAGTTGAGCATAGTTTACAAGTAGTTATGAAATCTCTACTCTAAAATAAATTTTGGAATCTTTTACTTTACTCAATTTTCAATATTTTGGAAAATAAATAAAAACATTGGATGTAGATTGTTTATTATAACATAACAACCATTAGAATTGGCATTTTTCAATTCCATAAATAAATGGTTAACAATTTATTATTTTGAATCATTTTCTTCTTCTTTCTACTTACTATTTTTTCCCTATATATTGTACAATTCGAAATCATCTAAATTTTTTCAAGCATGTAGACAACTTGCCTTCAAGAATTAGTCCAAAGAGTAACCACCATTTTGGACATTTTTCATATAAATGTGACCTTGTAAAGTGTAGCTATTGGCCTTTTTTTTGTAGGATCAAAAAAAGGATGTTTGTCACTTTAAAAGCAAACATCTTGCAATCCACATGGTGGAAATTTTATTTTTTTTAAATTGACATCTTCTTAGACCAGCGTACTACTTGATCCTATAGTTACATGTGTCTTAAAATATTTTTTCCAAAATTTGGTACTTATATTAGAAATGGCAATTTTGGAGTGTTTTGGGTAAAAATATAATTAAGGAACTCTAGGGACTAAGAATGTTTGGGTACTCCATGAGAAATTCAACCTTTTAATACTTTAAATGTTGTAATATTAAAGAATTTTGGATACTCCACAATATATTCAACCTTTTAGCACTTCAATTGCTGTAATATTCAAGAATTTTGGGTACTACATATTGACAAATTCAACATTTTTAACAATTGAAATGCTATAACATGAACCTCTAAAGTTTCATTGTCCCCTCAAAGGACAAAATGGATTTGGGCAGCCTCTTTTGGGCTCAATAATCATCATGGTTTTGGAAAACTTTTTTTGAAGATAGAAAATACATTAGCTTTTTGGAAATATCATTTTTATTTCAATTGGTGCCTAGGAGCAAAAGTTATAGCTCAAAAACTTGGTGTGGCAGGCAAAAAATTCCTCACACAAAAATAAAAAATAAAAAATAAATATTATTATTATAGATTGTAGTTTTATCTATATGGAAAGTTTTGATTCATTCCATTTTGATTTGTTATGTGGACAATCTTATTTTTCAGGCAATTAGAACATCTTTTTGAAAAAATAACTTATAGGATTCATTTCTTAATGCAATTTTCACAATTTTTCAAAAAAATTGTTTGAAAAGGCTAAGTTTACTTGCTAAAAAAATCTCATCATTGGAATTATAGTATTTCAATCCCATCTTAGAGCTATTAATGATTTAGTTCTCCTTTCGGTCTTGAACCTACTTCTACTTAATAATATTTTAAAGAATGATCTCAAATGTATTTTTTTTGAAATTTTTCCTAGACTTTCAATACAATTTTTTTTAATTCAAAGTTTGTAGTGCAAAACATTTTTACAAATGGTGGTCAAAGTCATCTGAAATTGAAGGTCAATGTTCAAAAAAACAAATTTTTCCAACTTTGAATGCTAATATCTTCCAATATGTCAGACTTTATTAAATTTTTCCACACGATTTGAGACAAGTGAAGTACGAGATCCTATTGTTAGATTCTAAATTTTTTGTTTTGTTTTGTTTTCTTAGACAATCGCAACAGAACTAGCAATTTTGAGTTGTTTTTGACAGAAAAATGGCCTTGGGACTTTAGGGGCCAATGATGTTTGGGTTCTCCATGACAAATTCAACCTTTTTTAATACTTGAAATGTAATAATACTAAAGAGTACATCTTGGATACTAAATATTGAAAAATTCAACCATTATAACATTTAAAATACTATAATATTACAGACGTTTGGGTATTCCATAACAAATTCAACCTTTTAACATTTGAAATGCATTAACATTAAAGAGTTTTGGGAACTACATGATAAAATCAACCTTTTTTTTACATTTAAAATGCTATAATATTAAAGACATTTGTTTACTCCATGACATGTTCAACCCTCTTAATCATTGAAATGAAATGCTTCTTATGTGGCATAGACTTTTGCAAAAGTTCCAATTAATGTTTATACAATTTGCTCTTCAAAATTTAATTGTTTAGGGTCAAACTGGCAATTGCACAACCACATTGTACAGACATAATTTATCTTTACTCAGGTCTGCTCACAGTCACAGTGGACCTGTAGCAGAGTAACAGTTGGCTCAAAGTTGCAGATGTGGCATGCATTGATTGGTTGGAAATGCCAATTGCAATGAGGAAGTTGTTGTTATTGTTATTATTGTTATTATTATTATTATTATTATTATTATTATTATTATTATTATTATTATTATTATTATTATTATTTAATAAATTACAAAAATGAAACAAACAATGTGAAAGTTAACAATTTAATATTTTGAATCATTCTCTATTTCTTTCTACTTTTTATTTTGTTTCCTATATGTTGTACAATTCCAAATGATCTACATTTTCCCAAGCAAAGAAACACCAACAATATGGGCATTATTTTCACACAAATGTGACAAACCCGTGAAGTGCAGTTGCTAACCCTTGGAAGGGCCTTCAAAAGGATTTTTGTCACTTCAAATGCTAATATCTTACGATCCACAGGGTGTAAATTTCTGAAAATTTTTCAACATCTTCTCACACCACTGTACTACTTGATCCTATGGTTACACATGTCCAAAAATATTTTTTTTCTCTAAAATTTAATACTTGTATTGTAAATGGTAGTTTTGGAGTGTTTGAGGCAAAAATATAGTCAAAATCCTTTAGGGGTTGAAGATGTTTGGAGACTCCATAACAAATCCAACCTTTTAACAATTGAAATGCTATAATATTAAAGGCATTTGGGTATCCCATGAAAAATTCAAACTTTTTTAACATCTAAAATGTTATAATTTGAAAGATGTTTGGATACTCCACAACTATTTCAACCTTTTAATAATTGAATTGCTATAATGTTAAAGGCGTTTGGATATTCCACAACAAATTCAACATTTTAACATTTGAAATGGTATAATATTAAAGACGTTTGTATACTCTATGATAAATCTATGGGCAAATTCAACCTTTTGACACTTGAAATGCTAGAACATTAAAGAGTTTGGGGTACTACATGACAAAATCAAACTTTTCAATATTTGAAATGCTATAATATTAAAGACAGTACTTTGCATATCCCATGACAAGTTCAGCCATTTTAACATTTGAAGTGAAATGCTTCTTGTGTGGCATTGACTTTTACAAAAGTTCCAATTAATGTTTATATGACATGAGACAATTGCTCTTCAAAATTAATTGTTTTGGGTCAAACTTGCACTTGCACAACCATATTGTACAGATAATTATAATTTATCTTTATTCAAGTCTGCTCACAATGGACCTATAGCAGAGTAACAGATATCTCAAAGCTGCAGATGTGGCATGCATTGACTGGTTGGAAATGTCAAATCGAATGTGGAAGTTGTTTATTTTTATTTTTATTTACACAAATGAAACAGACAATGTGGAAGTTAAGATCATTGGCTAAGTTCACAGTGGGTAAAGACTACCGCCAATTTCAATTTTGTAAAAATCCACCTAATTTTGACCGCATTCTAAAACTGATCATCCACTTTAGATTCTTGACTAAAATGTATGTCTTCTATTCATGGGAGTTTAGGGTTGGTTTTAGAAATATTCACCTATTTTCAACATTTTGAAAATTCTTAGACTTTTATTTATACAAAATTCAAAAATGATGCATTCAAAGAGAACTTAGAATGCCCTTTTAACTACCAACAAGATTCTGCAAAAAAAATTTCCAATATATTATTGGTAACCAAGCTAAATTCCTTATTTCTGCAATTTTTAGGTGTGCTCACATAAGTGAACTCAATTTGCACTACAAGAAGATGAAGCACCACATTTACTACGGACCTTCAATTTTAACCCCTAAAGCCCCGAGGGTGTTTTCTGCCAAAAACCACTCAAAACTACCCCTTTTGTTGTATTTGCTTAAGGAAACCATTTTTTTTGTTTATTTTGGAATTTAACCATAGGATCTTGTACTTAACTTGTCTGAGATCATGTAGTAAAAATTTCATCAAATTTCACCGTACGGATTGGAAGATCTTAGCATTCAAAGTTGAACAAAAAGTTTTTTTTCAAGAAGATGCTTAAATTGCCCGAAAAACTAAGATTGTCCATAACTTTCTCATCCCTAGTCCAAATAGAATGAATCAAATCTTCACGTATAGGTAAAAACATAATATTCTAGAAAAAAATTAAAAAAAATTATTTTGACTTTTTATAAAAAAATTTGGGCTGCCCGCCAATCTTCATTTCCTGCTCATTGTGCCATAACTTCTTCATCCGGCATCTGATTGAAACAAAAATTATATATCTACAAAGCTCTTGCAAAGCTACACAATCTCAAAAAATCTCAAAAAAATTCACTTCAAATTGAGACAATAGGAACCTACCTGGACCCAAATTGTTCCCCGAGGGGACAAGCGGGGCTTTAGGGGTTAAGAGAATCCACTCTAAGGTGTGCTATGAGTCTAAGGTGTATTGTGAGTATAAGAACCTAAAAGACAATATAACTAACTATCATTCGAAGAGATTTGAAGGCATGGGAGGGCCGTCTCAAGTTTGTTATCCATGCTATGAATCAATCTGAATATATATTTTTTAATAAATAAAAAATTAATTGATAAAAATAATCAACTAATATTATATGACGTGGCACAATCGTGGCCGCATCAAATTGTTGATTTGACAGAGTTCCCATTGTTTCTTGCAGTCTAAGAACTTCCAAAAAATTGGGCTTTGTTTTGGCCCCCAAAATCTTCTAATGATTATAGGTGTCTATATTATTAAAAAATTTATAATTACATGATATCTATATTATAGGTGTTTATATTATAACACTTTCAATGGTTGTAAGATATCTACTTATACAAATGCTCAAGGCTCATATATTTGCATGTCCATGCTCACATGCTAGCACCGTTGAGTCTACTTCCTACAAAGATTGTTTTTTGCATTGCAAGAAGATGGAGCGCCATCTTTTCTTTTTCCCACTATAGTAGCCCTCTATGCAATAGAGCCTCACATTTTATTATCCTTGTATTTCACATTTTAGTCATGTTTATTTTTTAGACTTATATATTAAGGATACCTCTTCTATATTATAACTCTTTTAAATCCAGAATGGTGTTTGGGTGTTTTGGGCATCCAATGAGAAGTATCTGATTTTGATTTTTTTTCTCATTTTTGTTTCCTCATTTTTTTTTTTGAGATTCAGTAACCAAGTGACCTTCTAGGGAATCCATTTTTACAAAGATTAAACAATTGCTTGAAAAATTATGTAGGTTTTTGTTTTTTACCTCTAATTTAGGTAGATGGAGCAAAGCATTATTTTGATTTGAAAATTTGCATACTTCTTTCTAATTTGAGGCTTCAATCAAGTTTGAAGTCTTTAGATTTTTTTCAAAGTAGAATTTGAGTTATGGGGCTCCAAAGCTTGACAAAGCCACAATTGTCAAAAGCTCGGGCAACCTTGAAAAATGCATTGTATTGTTCTCAATCATATCTCACATATACAAAAATTTTGGATCCAAAATATTTTAGGCAAGATCCTTGTACTACTAAATAATAATATCACAAGGTTACAATTTCTAAAAAGTGGATAATTTTGATTTACAAACCTATTTTTAGAAAATACTATTTTTGACAATTTTGGGAGTACTTTCTCATTTTGACCCAAGAAATTTGGAGAATTAAAGTACATGTACTCATAATCATCATTGCCTAAAGCATACAATCACCTACAATTGAACCATAAAGTGGTGTTAAAATCAGATATTGGTCACCCAAAATTTGCTCAATAAAAGCCTATGATGGCTATAAGAGCTTAGGGTCAATTTTTGATATAATTATAGATAATCTTTGATCCTTTGAAACTTATTTAGTGCATTCAAACAAATTTATGCTAAAATCTATTGGAATCGTCTTATTTACCTTTAAGATTCAATACAAATTATTTATATTCTATATTAGCAAGTATGCTCAATTTCTATTTGTGGCAATTATAGATGTAGATATTGTAACCCCTAAAGTCTCAAAGTCCGTATAGGGAATTCTTGAAATTTTGAATATGCTTGTGTGACCTCAATTTTTGCCATTAAATTTTAAATTTTTTTTAATTGAAGATAGGAAATCACATTAGTTTTCTAGAAATATAATTTTTAGTTGAATTTTTTTTCCTCAAAGGTTAAGTTTTTGTCTACATGTAAAGATTTAATTCATTCTATTTGGACTAGTGATGAGAAAGTTATCAACGATCTTGTTTTGGAGCAATTTAAGCATCTTCTTGAAAAAATAAATGAAATCATTTATATTTGAATGCAGTTTTCACAATTTAAAAAAACAAAATGTTAGACAAAGTTAAGTTTGCTTGCTAGAACAATCTCACTATTGATAATAATTTGTTTCAATTTTATGTTAGAGCTATTATTAATTTAGTTTTTTTTTAATCTTGTACCTACTTCTACATAACAATTTTTTTAAGAATGAAAATCAAGTTTTCTTTCTTCTGAATTTTTAGTTCCTCACTCTCAACTCAATTCTTCAAACACAAAAATTAGAAAATCAAAATCAATAGTGCAAAAAATATTAATTACAAAGTTTCAAAGTAAATTTTTTTATTCAAGCAAGATGCAAAAGAAATTGCTTTCATTATGCAATCAAAGATTCTGATTTTTTCTTAACACATTTTAAAAATAATCTAGTGCCAAATCCTACGGATAGATATAAAAAAATAATTATTTTAAATCTTTTTTGGTTCTTTGCAATAGAAATAGCAATTTTGAGTGTTTTTGATGAAAAAAAGGTCGAGAACTTTAGTAGTTGATCCTTAACCCTTCAAGGACAAGGACACAATGTGTCTTCTTCAAGTTTTCAATGGCAAACTAATGGTAGGCTAAAACAAAACTCAATATTTTGTAAACTAGGATCTTATAGAGTAGCAAGATCACATATTTATTGCAATTTTAAATTTTCAAAATTTCCATGTGAAAAGAATTAAAAACTTTATATAGGAAATGTAGTCTAATAGAAAAAGAAAGCAAATATAATATTTTTCCAATGAAAAAAATAGTAGGAATGGAAGAAAACATTTTTTTTTTGGATATTTATAGTTTTTACTTTGCACAATCAAACTAGGTCTAGAGGGTGTTTTTTTTCAAACTTTTATCTTTAGCAATTTTAGAAATACAAGGTTCAGTCTGGTATGATTCAAAATATAAAATAATTAGAATAAATTCAAATATTTTTTAAAAAATTCCAAAAAAATGCTAATAATATCAATTATTAAAAAATTTAAATTGATCTATATATAAAACAATTTAAATTTTGTAGGAACCAATTTAGTCAATTTGTACTTTCTACTCTTTCCATTTGAAAACATGTACAAATTTCAAAGAGTTTTTAATTTCTTAAATTTTTAAATTAAAATATGTTATATTTATTTAAAATTGAAAAAAAATTGAAAGAAAAAAAAAGCATTATGCATCTTTTTATAATTTTTCTTCCCCAAAAGCTGCTTTTTTAGCCTATAAAGTTGATCATCCAAAATTATTACAATCTAAAAATTCAACAACCAATATTTTCTATATTTAGTTCCATGAATATTAGACCAATTAGTCTTTACTTTTTGTTCTATTAAAATTCAAAATTTCAAGCACATACATGTGCAAAAAAAATATCAAAGTAGAACAATTCATTGAAAACCTCCATTGTCAAAATGTTATTAGGCCTTGAAGGGTTACATAAGGACATTTCAAGTCCTAGCTTGGTCAAACTTCATTAGATTTCTACATTAAAATGCACATTTAGAATATTTGATATTTTCATTTAGTTAGATATGTCTAAAATTTAATATTTTTTTTTTCATAATTAAAAATATTAATTGGAATTTTATATGATTTTTTTTTTAATAAAAAAATTATGATAATTACAAAAATGCTCAAAATAATATAAATTTTTTAAAGAAAAACAGAATAATAGTGATACATCTCATGGTGTATTTGATGTACTTCTTGAACTCACACCAATAAAAGTTTGATAGAAAAAGTTCAAAAGTAGTGTATTTTATGCTTTCAAAGTGCCACAAAAATTAATTATTTAAAAAAATAAATAAACAGAGTAAAAAATAGATTGGAGGCACCTTTTCTTAGTTAAGTTTAAAAACATTTAAAATCAAGAACTAATTCATCAAGAACACATTTGGAATCATGTATGTGAAAACTCAAGTTTTGACTTCCAAAATGCCTGTGGGACTTGCAATGTCCTCTAACCTCTAAAAGACCAATCTGTGTTTTTTGGCAACATAGCAATTTTGGGCAATTCACTACTAATGGAATGTTTATTTATTTTCTTGAAATTTTCACCCAACATATGGAAAAGGTTTATCTTTTACCCCTAAATGCTTGAGCTATCAAAGATGGTCGCTCCAAAATTTTGGTCTTGTTTTATTATGGGTGGTTAAATTCCTTTGATTGGTTTAAACTTTTTTATGAGCAATTTTGAAGGTTAACTATTGGAAACTTTTATTTTTCACTGAAAAATATAAATATTTGATTTTTGAGAGTTCCTCAAAGGCATCTATGAACCATTAGTGGAAGAGTAAAGCTTGCAAATTTTACTCAATTTCTTGGCTTCAAGCAAAGCTTGCCGCAATCACTACCTTTTTTTTCTAAACAACAACAAATAAGAACACCGCTAGCGCTAGGTCTTTCAAAGAGTGCTTTTTCATTTTTTCATGCCAACAATTCACACAATACCCAAACACATGATTTCCATAGTAACAGGTTTGTTGTTTAACCCCCACGTACCCCAGGTACCAAATTTTGGTGCTGAAAAAACTTTGAAGTTAAATAAGACCTAACTAAGTTTTTATTTTTAGTACATTATATTTTTGACAGTCTATTTTTGAAGTCTAGTTTTGGCACCAAAAATCCGATTCTGAAAATGAATGATTATGATATTTTTGTTTAAGATTTTGTGCAAGGACATCCATTGCAATTTTGACTTTCCGTAGTGTTGAGGACTCTTGGAAATTAGCCTCAAATACACTACATCTTGGAAAAGAAATCACACTAGAAATTCATTTAAAAAATTGTAGAATAGATTTTAAGAAGTCATAAATTGATTTGGGGTTATGCATGTTAGGCCCTTCAACCTCATATTTTTTTGGTGACCAATTTGTTAAAATTTGACATGCAAAGAGAAAGCTAAATTTTTTTCATAGTTTTAACACCCTCATGATCAAACATTATAATCTTTCAATTCTTAAATGATATTGTCATGTTTTCTTTTCCTATATGATCTCTAGCATGCTGAGTTTGAATTTGCATGGTCATAATTTTTTTTTAAATTGATTCAAATGATCAAAATGTTGGCTTTTTGTTCAATTTAGAGCAAATTCCAAGAAGCTCAAAACAGGTCTTGTGCATTTAGGGATTAAGGGTTAAGGTAATTTCCCACTAGATACCACGGATCTATTTTGAGACAGAGATAGCACCACTTACCAAAATGGGTCAATTATTGACCACTCTTCTATACTGCTTGTAGTTTGACAATGGTGAGAAATTCCTCATAAAATCAAGATTTAAATTGGGATTTAAAAAGACAATCAACTTAAAGAAATTTCAGTAAAACAAAATCAGTATTATAATTCATGTTTGTATGCAGAATTATAATATTATATGCTATCATGTCCCTTATTTGTGAAATTTAAATATATAAAATACAGTAAACAATTAGTCTTCATCAACAGTTGTCTAATATGTTTAATGCGACTATGTAAGAACAACCAACCTAAGTCAAAGGTTGACTTACATTTTTTTATTGGAAAAGCTTGAGGTGCTCAAATTTTTCGACTACAGTGAAAGCAGAGAATGGAATCCCCTCAAGTTCTTATTCCAAGGTAGGGTCAGTTTTTGTTTTGTTTTTTTCCATTTGAGTTATTTCTTCAATACTCATGTGATACTTGGTGATATCTATATGAAAAGTAGGTGATACCTAAAATTTGGCTATTAGTCTTAAAAGATTGCAATAATTTGGCTATCTTGACCCCTAAAAATGAAAATTTTCTTTACAACAAAAAGCTATCATTTAGCTATAGCAAATTGGTGGAAAATCATGCATAAAAAACACACTTTGTAGGGTTCTCTAAAAAAGAAACCTTGCTTTTAAAGCGTCTTCTAACAAAGAAGTTCATATTGCATTCATTAGTGCCCATCAATGTCCAAATAGTGTACATTTTAGGAGGGAGACGTATCTAATGACCCATTAGAAAAAATTTCGACCCTCAAAGGGGCTGTCAGAATCTGACTTAGGCACCCTCGGGGTGATATTACGAAATACTAAGAAAAATTAATTAATTAATTAATTAATTATTTTTTTGGAAAAAAAAGAATTAAAAAATTTCAAGTCTGATGTGGCGCTGACGTGGCACCATTGATGCCATGTTGGATTTCACTTTTTGAAAAAAAAAAAAAAAAAATTTCCCTTGTTGCACCGGCTCTCGCGGCCCCTTCCAGGGCTGAATTTTTTTGTAATGATTTCGATTTCACTTCAAAAATTTGTAACTAATTCCACAAAGGTCCAAAAAATATGAAACAACTTGGGTTAATTAGATGTTGATATCGTTTATCTTTCACCAAAAACTTACTAAAAAATATTTCAAGAAGTCAAACTCCTTATAATCTTGAATCAACCTTTAAAAGGGTTGCTTTATGAGCAACCTACCTTCACTACCATCATCATGTTCACATACTAATTGCACCCAGCTGTGGGCTTATCTAAGATGGGCCACTCCATTTTTGACCGCCCCTTTTTGTTACTATCCCTAGTTATTGTTAATTTTCATGTTTTCTTATTGTCAAGTGAAAGGAGGTTCCAGCGCACCAAAGAATGCAACATTTAGATACCATATGCAAAAATTATGAAGGGTCAAAGTTTTTTTGTAGAGGTTCTAAAATCGTTTCCTCCACATAGGTACAAGTTGATTTTGGAGATGTAGAACCTTAAATGTCAAAGAGGTGTACATTGAAAGCGTAGAACATGCGGGAGAACATGGTCACAAAATGTATATTGAAAACCACAATCATCACTTACATTGAAGCATAGTCAATTTGTTACTAGCCTATGTTTGGAAATAGGGTGACCTATATAACAAGAATAGGTTGAATGGAGTTTTCACAAAAAATTCTTAGTAATTTTTTTTGAAGAAAAAGATGTAAAAAAATATGAAATCTATATGAAATCCTTTTGAAATCTGTTTCTCTAAATGGGGAAATTTGTCCCCTTAGCATATTCATACTATGGATATGCTAAATGGTTTAAGTGATCAGAAATGGATAGTCTACTTTACTAAGCGATTTTGGGTAGCTCATTACGAACGGAGTTTTTATATCTCAAACCTACTTCTACTTCACAAAAAAATTTAGATGAAAATTAAGTTGTTGTTATCTGAACTTTTTTCTTTAGACTTTCAACTCAATTCTTCAATATAAAGAATTTAAAATTTAAATCTGTAATGCAAAAACTTTAAGCTCAAAAGATTCAAAGTCTTATAATCTAATCATTGAAGGTGCCAAAAACATTATTTTCTTCACTTTAAGGTCAAAATTTCTACATATTCTTCTTACTAATCCCTAAAGTCCCATTGGCCCTACAAGGGCCAAAACGCAACCTCGGGTAAGCTCATACAGTCTATGTACTCATTGTAATTTTTTGGAACTTTTTGTGAAGCTATAAGAATACTTAAGCTTCATGGGAATATAATTTTTATTTCAATCAATGCCCAAGAACAAATGCTATGGCACAATTAGCCAAAAACAAGTCGGCGGACAATATTAAAAAAGTCACAAAAAGTCAAAATTAAAAATTTTAATTTTAATTTTCTAAAATACGATAGTTTTGTATACATGTGAAGCTTTGATTCATTCTATTTGGACTAGTGATGAGAAAGTTATGCACAGTCTTGTTTTGGTCAATCTAAGCATCTTCTTAAAAAATAACTTATAGAATTCATTTTTAAATGCAATTTTCACATGTTTTCAGAAAAAATTGTTTGACAAGGTTAAATATGCTTGCTAGAATAATCTCACCATTGGAATTATTATGTTTCAATTCCATCTTAAAGGTATTAACGATTTGTTTTTTCTTTCAATCTTAGACTTACTTCTACTTAACAATTTTTTAAAGAATGAAAATCAAATTTTTTTTCTTTGGAATTTTTTTTCCTAAACTTTCAACTGAATTCTTCAAGATAGTAAATTTTTAATTCAAAGTATGCAGTGCAAAAAAATTCCACAAATGACCGTCAAAGTCATCTAAGGTTGCAGGCCAGAATTCCAAGAAAAAAAATTCCAACTTTGAATGCTATTATCTTTTAATCTATATGATCAAATTTCATGAAATTTTTACCACATGATTTAAGACAAGTCAAGTACAAGATCCTATGGTTACACTCTAAAGAAGTTTTGTTTTTTTTGTGGGCAAATGCATTGAAATTGGCAGTTTTGAATGGTTTTTGACAAGAAAATGGCCTTGGGACTACAGTGATTAATTGAATACAAGATCCTATGGTTAGATATGCAAAGAAAATTAAATATTTTAAGTTTTTGCTCTTCACAACAAAAATGGCAATTTTGAGTGTTTTTTGATGAAAAAAAGGCCTTGGGGCTTTAGGAATTAATAGCTAATGGGAACCAAGCTCAAATGCTTATTTTATTAGATGCTTAGGTAACCAAACCTAAAATTGACCAACTAAGCAATTCAACATGGTTTCCATTATTATTATATTGAAAAAATTCCGTGGAATCTTGTTGGTAGTCAAAAAGGGATTTTAGATTCTCTTAGAATGCATTTTAGGAACACCATATGAATAAACTATGAATATTCAAAGTGTTGAAAATAGGTGTTTTTGAAACCGACTCTAGACTCCCCTCACGAATAGTGGAGTACATTTTAGGCAAGAATTTATAAGGATCGGTTTTAGATATGGGGTCAAAATTAGGTGTATTCCCTTAAAGTACAATACCGGTGTGTCAAGGTAGCCATAGTTCGGACTGTTGAATAATTAAACCAAGTCAATGTCCCTGTTTCCAAGTTTCAGAAAATTGACAATCCGAACTTCGGACATGACTTGAACTGAACTGAACCACACCCACTGAAGTGTGGACATGTTTTCAAAAATAAAAAATAAAAAATTGAAAGCAGGACGGACTATCAATGCACCAAGGGTCTTCCATTGGGCTGCTGGCAAAGATTCATTGGGCTAAACTTTGAAAGCATTCCAAGATTGGGTTCTGCTACAATGGGAAAAAAGAGGTTGAACTTTTTTTCAAATTCAGTAAGGTAACATGCTCAGAAATGGATCATCTAAGAGCAAAACCAGGTCTGTATAAAAATGTGGTGAAGAAAATATGATAAAATTATTTTTCTGACAAACGGAATTGAATAACCCTTCCAAGGCAATTTTTAGAATAATTTTCTGATCTATAATTAATTACTTATGCATTTTGCAAGTGTCAGCAGCATAGGTCCCTATATTGGCTCCCAGACTGCATCAGATATGAATGCAAATACTGCTGTAAACAGAGAGAGTTAGTGCTGAAAATGATGCATGAGAAGCTTGGGATGCTCATGCCAGTCTCCAATGCATGACCTCTAATAAATTAGAAATGGAGCAATATAAACTTGAAGGCGTTCCCTTTATAACAAAAATGGAGCACTTGAATTTAGAAGCGCCCTTTGTACAAAGACTGACAAGTCACTAATTATGTGCAGTGACTCTACCAAAATAGAGTACTTCCATTTAAAACCCGTGCCACTAAAACAAAGAAATTGGCCTGCTGCAATCAAAAAATGGCATAGAAGAGGATCGAAAACCGTCCCTTCCTTGACAGGTTGCAGTGGACCAAATTTGAATTCAAAAAAATCAACCGTTGCTGCGTAGTAGCTCTGTTGCCGCGTCCAGCATTCCTGTAACGATGCTTTCTCCTTCACCTGCCAACATTCATCAATGGCAATGGACCTTCTCTTTACAAGAATTGTAGCGTCGGCCCTTCTCGCGCTTGCATTCAACGTCGACCCTCCGTCGCTTGCCTGGAGGAGTTGCAACGATTGGGGACCTTTGAATTGTATGAGCTCTAAGCACTGCCGGCCATTCCAACAAGTTCGTCGTTGCTGCTTCTGCTGGTGCGGCAACTGATCTTGCAATCAGTTCATGGGATTTCTAGAGTTCAAAAACTATTGCTTATCATTGTGACCTTTCTCGTTGCCCAGCCCCTCTAAGCGCCGTTGCAGAAGGCTTCACAACCGTGATGCAGAGGCACCCTCAGTGTAGGAACCCCAGTTCCAACACGGTGCTCAGAAAATGGTTGGACAAGTCCAGTTTGACGAAATTTTGGTGGAAATGTAGCTGCGAAAAAGACATTTGAAAGATCTATGTCCTTAGACCATGCAACTAGGAAGCGAAATATTGCAGAGGAGGTAGCTAGAGAGTAAACATAGTAGTCCCCCTCTCTGGTAGTACAGACCCTGTGGACTTGTGACCTCTGATCAAAGTGATCGACAAAGGCATGCATCACCAAGAGCATCAACGTGCAGGAAGTAGAGCATCGACAACCTGTGCATTTTTTGTGCACCTTTGGGCGTACAGAAGGTAGGATTTCGATCATCACTCGCTTCCTTCATGTCGTTTCAATGCATGCGATGGTGGGCATGGAAACGATTGTTTTTAGTGGTCGGTGTTCATGGTTACTGTTATGTGTTCTATGTTCTACATGCTAGTAATCGATATTTGGTGTTTCTACATGCTAATGGTTTGTTTTTTGTTCATTATTTGCAGGGTGAAGTTCTGGCAAATAACTTGTTTCCAACTGTTGATGGGAATATGTTGAGGTTTCTGATTTCTAGTGTTGGTCATGGTTGGAAGCATTGACTCTCTATATGCTAGGTATACGTTCCTTGGTGTTGTTGAGCGTAACGTTGTGATGTCTGAGCATGAAACTGTGACGACGATGATTGTCACGAAGACTCCTCATAAATGGTGCAAATCCTGACAAACTTCTGTTGATTACTATCCTCTCAAAAGGGTTTTGGACTGTATGTCGTGGTGGAAGACCAAACCTAGAAGTAAAGCTGATTGATGGATTGCCTTGCGAGTAAAATGACTGATTAGTATGTTGTAGTTATAAGTTGCAAGCATTGAACTGAGCTGGTCGTGTATTTTTTTGCTTCTTGACTGTATACTGCATGCCATAATCCTATCCTTAGAGGAGTCTGAATGTGTGAGATCATGATTAAAATCTGAACTTTTCGCACAACTCCCAGAAATATTAAGAGTGCTGACTTCTACTAAAGTGCTGGGTATTGGGAACTTGGTACAAACACCTCCTACTGTAGAAATGGTATAGGGCCACACGAATCTCGTGAAAAATGTCAGCGACATCATACTCCGACTATTGCTAGAGAGTTTCCAAAGAGAGCATTATATGTCTCAATCATGAATAACTTGGAATTACGAAAGGACCAAACGGTTAGTAGATTCTCACGTGTTTTAGTGCATTGGTCCAGGTGGAATCTTTTGATCGGCAAACTGCAGCTTGTTGAGCAGATTGATGGGCATATTGACATCGTGCACGGCTCGATTCATCCCAAATATTTTGCAAGGTATAAAACTTCTACTGTTTTTTGTTTTTTTAAAAACCATTCTTTTACCTTTTTTCTGTTGGGTTATACAAAACCTCTACTCACAAGGCTGAACCTTTCAGAAGGTATTATTACTTGGGTTTCTATGATTTCAATATTTTTATGGTACTTTTATATCTAAAATTAAGTCACAATTTTTTGGTTTTGAATATAGTTATAGTATTTTATTGCTTCGGTTTTTTTATTCTTTACTTTAAGATAGTCTGAGTTCATGCCAGTCTAAACATGTCTAGGCGGAATGCACTCTTACTCGGATGTACTTTGTATCAACACCATGCTCGTGGTCTTCACCAACCTCGCAAGTTAGAGAAGTGGCTTCACGTCCAGTTTTCAAGTCTTATTTGCTAGATTCATCCATCTAAATTTTGATGGATGCAACCTCTTCAAAATCCTTCACTAAGCATAATGCAGCAACATACTGACACTCAATTCAATAAGCTTTGAATCAAGACTGAAAAACAGGAAGACACATGCAGTAATCTAAGGCTGCAGTACTTGATTGAAATTCCAAGGAATAAACCAAGGAATGAAGTGATTTCTGAAATCAAAAAGGATGACAGAGTATAACGTAGAAGGCCATGAGCTTGATAAATTAAAGGGTAGGAAAATTAAGTCAATAAATATCATTTTTATAGCTGGAATGTGTTTAGTCATTTAATCACGACATTATTTTTTATTGTAAAATTCTGCCTGCATCTGGAAATTTACATAATCAAGAAAATCTGGTCAGTATAAAAGTATAGATACAAGACTTTCAGAAATGCTTGTGTCCAACTGCTTTTGAATATCGTTGAAAAGTATTTATCAATTTGATGACAAGTATTAGAATATTTTCTACTTTACAGCTCTTTGTAGCCTCTGTGTTTTCTAGTGACGAAATCAGAATGTTTGTGGTGAACATTTATCTTCTTATGATTTGTGATGGATAAGTGTGTGCATGTATGTGACAGAGCACAAGCCAGAAGTTTAATGGAGCATTGTTAATTGTCTTGCTGATCCATTTCAAAAGCTAAGAAACACCAGGTACAATATCCTTCACTTGATAAATGTCTTGAATGAAAAATGGTAAACTGTTCAAATTGAAAACGGTCAATGTGGTGAATAGCACTTGGCTATCTCGACCAATGTGTAAGCTTCATGATAGTGTTACATAGTTAAACAACCTAGCCTTTTCAGTTTGCATATTCCCCTACCGAGTCAATTCTGTGTATTGTCTCTTTGGTGGTGTCATTCAGCTGATTGCCTGTGCAAGGTAATAAATGTAACACATTCCTGTACTACTAGAGAAAAACTAATTCACAGTTTAATTGCTGATTTTAAAAGGTATCCATACTGCTTTCTGGACTAGATCAGATGAAAATGGGTAAGAAAGAAGAAATTTATAGTGAGAAATATCACCGTAACAAAGTTCAGTTCACATTACTGCACAGAACAGAAAACGGTTTAAGCATGTTCAATAATTCTTAATTTTGGGTTTCAAAAAGAAAGAAATGTCAAAAAAAATGCACACAAATAAGAGATACACAACGATGCTTTGCCTATCCAGTGCTTTCCTGCTTTTCTCTACCCACAATGATTCTTATTTTGCACAATCACTTACTTTGATGAAGGTACTTGTACGGTCAATTATTAAGTAGCTGAAGCGTAATTCCCAACATAAAATAAACATTAATTTCTCTGAAATAAATAGTTTTATAATTGTCATGTGAGAGGGACACAGCATTGCTTGTTTCAATTTAGTCTTGGAATTCGTCAAAATGAAATGCAAAAGATTTGACAGTTTGTGGTGGCTGCATTCAAGAGCCAACAGTAAAGCATAAAGGCCCTATCTCAAAGGTTTCGTATTTCACTAGAGCCACTAACATTCTTGATACTTCTGGGAGTCATGCAGGTACAATGTAAGCTTCACAGGGCTCATAGATCTTGCACATCCAAATTCCATTAGCAAGCTTCCATTAATTTTGGTTATTTCGACTTGTGCATTGTGACAGAATTTATTACACTCTTTAGCTCAGCTTTTCAAAATTTGAAGTGGATTAAGCTCAGATTAATGTTGGGATCATAAGCTCCTAATAAACAGATTTTGAAGAAAATCAAAAGAGGAGCAAACTGTACTCAATTCCTGTGGTTGCTGTTGAATGATTTGTGTGTCACAATTTGGAAAGTGTTGGATTACATACATTGGTAAATACATTGGCCTATATTTACAACTTCACATTGCTGGATGCTCTTAAAGGGAGGGATGTAGAAGGGATCTTAGAAGATAGCTTAACATGTGTATTTCTCACGTGTGATTACTCATGATAAGAGAGGGTCATGATTGTAAGATTCTTCCAAATAAGCTGGAGAGAAATCTTTCTGATTTGCATAATTGCGGTTCCTTCCAGGGAAGAGAATACCAGTACTACGACTGAAGTTGAGAAAGTGGTGAATGTGTTGGAAGGCTTGGCATATGAAGTATACTCGAAACTAGGGGCACGCATGCACTGCCTGGCCATCGCTGCTTGGAGCTGCGTATTCGTCTGAAAGAGCTTCAGGCCGCCAATGGGGCATGGCATGTGCTGGTTTCGAACTGAAATTGTCATACTTGCGCTGACCAGGTTCGAGTTCTTTACTTGTCGTCTTTTTTTTAGTTACGTTGCCCCATTGGCGGCCTGGTTTTTTATTAATATGATGAGTGAAATCGTAGATATGCTCTGACTTTTCAGCTTTTCAGCATTGTCATAGTCATTAGATGTTGTATGTGCTCTTTCAATCTACATGTGCTCAACTTTATGCGTATTATTGTCCTACCCATGTTAATGAGAAATGTCAATTTAGCATTTTGTTAATCTCAGCTTCAGAATTTTTGGAACATTTTGACAATTTTGCCACCATGCAGGTGTACAGTGGATCTGAAGACAAGCTACAGTTAAGGTGGAATACATCTCGCCTTTCGCTTCTGTGCATCGGCCATTCCATGGAATGCCTCTCTTGAAGCGGTACAAATTCTTCGATGCCATTGATCAGAAACGGCTTGCAGCCAGGCTTCAGAACACCACGTACTGCTATGACTTCCCATAGGTATATCAACTTACCTCACTGTAGGGGTTGTAAAATAACCATATTCCGTATTTTGAATAAAAATGTATACATAGGTATCAAATCAAATAACAGTTCTTGATTTTTCGAATCACAATGAACAATGAGTCAAGAGAATAAGAGTCCAGCTTCTTTTTGTGCTCGGTCTTGAGCTCATGTAAATTTTCCAAAGGCAGGCATCGCTCAGATTAGAGGTATTTGTGTCTTTTCCATGTAGTCCTAGTTGGCATGATCGCAATTGGACTTGTCTAACAGTAACTGAAATTGAGTAATCTACTTGATGAGCGAGCTAGTTCTTCAGTTTGATTAATGCTCCGGATTCCAATTGTGCTACAATGAAAACCTGTATATATTACTCTAGAATATTACGTAACTGGAGCTTATAAAGTTTGTGTCTAAATTTGTCCCCAGGTATTCGAATCGGTGCTTCGCCGATGCTGGACAAATGCATCTCTACAAACGTGAAACAATCCAGAATCCTTACCAATTTAGAAAGAACTCAGCTCGTGCTTGCAAAAGCAAAAGGCAACTAGGGTACAACTTTGGTGGAATCTGAATGTCCTGTTTCCAGCAACAACGTCGGTATGGTATGCTGGTTGCTTCAGTTCTGCACCCTAGAGTTTGTTAACAGACGCAAACTCTTAGTAGTCTCCAATGACGTCACCATCAGCGTCGGCTTCTGTGGTCCCAAGGAAGACGACTTCTTCAAGTCTATGACCGATTTAGCTTGTCGTGAGAAGTTGCCCTTAATCTACCTCGCAGCGGACTCCGGAGCTCGTATCGAAGTCCTAAAGAAGTCCGTTCCTGTTTCGACATTGGCTGGTTGGAAGACTCCTGGCTGTGGCTTCATGTACCTGTACTTGTGAACCAAGGATCACCGCCGGCTTTCCTCTTCTGTAAGTGCACATGAGCTGAAGCTTGACAGTGGCGAGGTTGGATGAATGATTGAAGATGTGATTGGGAAAGAAGATAGCCTTAGTGTGGAGAATCTCTCAAGAACTGGTGTCGTTGCTGCTGTTTTTTCACGTGTATTCTGAAACGTTCACATTGACATCCGTCTCATGTCGAACTGTTAGAATTGGTGCTTACCTTGCCCGCCTTGGCATGCAGTGTATCCAACTCTTGGACCAACCCATCATCTTGGCAAGATTCTCAGCTCTGAATAATGTGCTTGGTCGTCAGGTTTACGGCTCTCACATGTAGTTGGGAGGTCCCAAAGTGATGGTTGGGAATGGTGTTGTCCATCTCACTCTAGCTCATTATCTCCAAGGCGTTGCCAGCATTTTGAAAAGTGTTGGGCTTCAATGGTAGTTCTTTTAACATTATCTCTTATTCAGAGTCCGAAATTCATGTACTGGATTTTATCGTTAGTCTCACTTGAAATTCCATTTGTTTTGGCAAGTTGTTATTAATTCTTTCTAACTGCACAGTGCATTGATCAGAAGTCACTCTCAACTGATATTTGGCTTTGGTCATACAATGCAGGAGGGGATTCACTAGTAAAAAGTTTTGCGGGTGGATTGCTTGAAGTCAGAGAACAAGAGTGACAACATTACGTACGAGACAACCTGAATGCTATAGGTGAAGCAACTCTCCTTGTTTGTCCTTTCATCTTCTTTCGACACCAATTCCATATCTCCATCTAATCAAGCTAGGTAGAACTAGATGGAAGTACTGATATTAAACATGAGGTTTGATCACAAAATGTCAAAAGAACGCTATAATGTCTTTGTATCTATTCTGTACTGTTGTCTCTGAAACATATACTCTTAATTTACTTGTCCTAGAAATTGTATAGATCATTGCACTGGATATTGTTAGTCTTGAAAAGGCTACAGTCGTTTGATCTGCTTCACACTATTCCCGCTCTCGTTGGCTCTTTTGCTACATCTGGTAAGGAATCTACGTCAATTCTAAGCTCTTGTGATTGTGTGTGCTGCGTTGTACCAGTCTGGTGAAGGAAAGAAAGTTCCCTTCATCCGAGTATTCAACTTACAGGTAACCATCATATCTGTGGGGAATCCATTTTGGTTGTTGCTTGCCTGTTCATGTTCAATACTTCTCCACTGCTGTGACTAGATTAGGGTGCCTTGTTAGTCTGTAACGTTGACTTTGTCTTTGTCATATTAAACAAAGTCTTAAGTTATTCTATTCTTAACCTAACATGTTTAGACCTATGTGAGTACCAACTTAGATTTGTGTTTTGTAGTGGACAAGCCCAGCCGACGTGGTTGTAATTGTTCCCCAAATTCTAGGTTAAAGCTTATTCACAACTTTCTAGAGGTAAGACACATACAGTGTAATGGTTATGTTTTCTTTCCACAATCATGATCATGATTCAACACCTTTACAAGGTTAACGGTTGCATCAATCCTGAGGTAGAATTGAATACACCTTGTTCTAGTAGTAACTAGTAGTTGCATTACTTTTGCCATTTAAAGAAAAATAATATAGGAGTTTTGTCCAACCTTGTCAACTCAAATGAATCAACTCTCGATTGACACCTACATGACTATTTAATGACATACTATATGAACTATATGACCTGAACATGAAGTAAGCAAAATTTCTGTCTTCTAGGTGGACCCGATCAATATCGATATCTCGGTCAGGCAGCCAACTAGCCCCCAGTGTCTTCTCATCATCATAACTCTTCCTCTAGTATTATCTACAATTAATCTTCACCATACTGTACTACTTCAACTGACTCTTGCAATGACAAATTCCACTCTAACTTAACTGTTCGTCTTCTGGTGCAGGTGGTATTTGATAGGATCATGTCTCTGAATTCGCCCACTACCGTCGTGCGCAGGTAACGTCGCTGACTTGCTTGTCGATGTCTTTGATTTCACTAGTACTGTGGGGGCTTGTAGTAAGTGACTGTAGGTCCGCTTGTTGCCACTGACCCTAGCATTGGTTGCATTTTGGAAGGTATATAAGGAGGAAAGTATGTGCTGTACTGTTGAAGTTGGTGGTAACCATAACTGCCGCCCTTCAAGTGCGGCCACACTTCTTGCAGAGCAGGTACGCTTCTAGGATCTTCTCCCCTTTTCTTCACTCTCCTCCTCTCTATTGCTAGACGTTGGTTCTGTTTGCAGATTTGAGGAATACTTCCACAGTATGGGGCCTTGTATCCAATGACAGGAACATTGGCTCTTATAGCAGCATGAAGCTTGTCCCCTTGTGCTTTGACATTTTTTAGACTCCACTGTTCCCTGTGCCTCTTCTTAGACTTAGCAAGATCTGCCCTTGCCATTTTTGCTTTCAGCTTGTCTTGTTTTTCCACATGTTTTTGCTGTCTACTAGCTTCTTTTTCTAACTGCCTTCTTTCTTTTTCTACAGCAGCTACTTCTTTTTTCTCCACCACTTCCTCTAAGTATCTCACATGTTGCTCTTGGGTTAGAAGTATAGAATTCTGGTAGTCCACTTGGGGTTCCATTGTATTTCTAGAGAGGCAAGGTACCTCTACACATGGTAGTTGCAGCAAATCAGAGAAACTGTTATTTTGAGAATGTTCATGAATTCTACCTGATTTCTGTCCCCTTGTTCTCCCTACTTCACCATCTTCTGACACTGCCAAACCTTCAATATGTTGTTGCATTCCATGTGTTCTGTCTTCCTCATCCTCTGACATGTTTGTAGCTCCTTCGACTTCTGTTGTACCATCTGTTTTGTCATCTGAATCGATGTCCACATAATATTGAATACATTCTGGAAGGTCAGGTGAAATCTTGTCATAAATTTCTTGAACTTTCCATTCATCAAGTTGGTTTTTTGATTCGAACTCAGAGGGATTGTCTGCAATGTCTTCATCATTGATTTGTCCTCTAGTTCTAAAATAAACTTGACTGGGTCCCATTTTAGAATTCATGGCACTAGGGTCTATTGGATAGATGCCAGTAACCTTGAATCCCTTAGTAATATTGTCAGTGGATAAAGCTCTTCTCAGTCCATGTGCTACCCACTGGGCTAAGTCTTCTTTTTCAGGCATCTGACCTTTGTGACCTACTGTCCATTTATCCCTGTATGCCCTGAATGCAAGCTTGAATGGCCTAAAACAAGTAACATCCAAGGGTTGTAAAGCATGTGATGTGTGAGATGGAAAAGTAAGTAAATCTAAACCCTTGCTCATTGCTAATTTGATGACCTCCAAAGTGACGTGGGATTTATGCCCATCCAATATTAACAAGTGTCTATTGGTAGGAGACAGGTCATATGACTTTTCCAGGATAAAGAGAAAGTGACGCATCCAAGCTTTAAACAAGGCATTCGTCATCCATGCCTTTGGCTGCATTGCTAGAGCAGCCCCTTGTTGACCTGTTTTCTTGAGGTAATTTCTTGTTTTCTTCTTCCCCTTGAAAATGTAGAAGTGAGGGATTGTTTCACCCTTGGCATTAATGCAAGCCAGAACTGTAATCCATTCTCTGTGATCTGGTGTCACCATGTGTACGTTTTTGCAACCTTTCTGTGCAATAACATAACCTCCACCATCTTTTCCTGCTTGGGCACCACTCTCATCACAATTCCAGATCTGATGGGATTGGTAGGTGTGACTATCATAAAGCATTTGAAGATTTCTGTAGAAGGATGCTACTATTTCAGGACATAGATTTCTTGCTCGTTTTTGTTCTAGGGCTTGGGCTTTTCTAATCACTAATTCTGTGTGTCTCCTCTTGAAGCACTTCACCCATCCAGGACCAGGGACACCATTTTTGAAAGGAGTCACTCTAGATTGAGTGAGAATTCCTACTTTTTCTCTCAACTAGCCTATTGTCAAAGGAAAACCAAGGCTCTGCATTTTCAGTAAGTACTCTACTAGTTGTAATTCCTCTTCATCTGTAAGAACACCAAGTTTCCCCCTTTTTCTTTGTATGGTGGTCCCAAAAATATGACCTCTTAAAGTCGTAGTAGGTATTCCGTTCTCTCTAGCAGCACCTTTAATAGACATGCCCTCATCAAAATCAGCTATGGCGGATTTCAAATCCTCATTTGTCCAATTGCCATTTTTCTTCTGCTTCACATTCAGAATTCTGTGTATAGGTTCTGAAGAGATCAACAGGTCTGGAGTTTGACTGGGACCCATACCTTCACCGAATTTGGTGTTGATGTTGTGATGGGCGATGTTGGAAGCCTGCCTACGCCGCTGTGGCGCACCTGCTTGCTTCATCTGTGGCGCCCGTGCTGCATGCTCCTCTTGGGGTTGCATATGGTCCTTGTTTTTCCTTCTTCTGTCGTCTGTGAAATTGTGGCTGACAGTTGCAGAGCCACCCTTCTCCCTTGTTGGCTGTCTTTGCTGTCCTTCACTGGGGCTGCTAGGTAGGTCTGGGAATTCTGGTGCCTTGCCCTTGTTATCTATAATATCTGCTGCTGCTAAGAACGCTCCACCTTTGTCTGCCTCGTTAGAACGTAAATGAAGATCAACATTACAATCAATATGTCCAAGGCTAGGCTCATCTCTGAAAAAATCAGTTGCTTCTTGTAGTCTACTACGCTTGCTAATTCCCGTACGTTGGTTTCCATAAAACATACGGCCCTCTTCAGAAACAACTTCTCTTGTGTCCTCCTTTTCAAATGTTTCCATTTCATGAAACCAATTCACATCTTCTTCCCTCATTGCATTAGCAAATTGCTGCGCCTCATCCTCTTCTCCCAAGTCATCTGAATCTTCAACAAAGTCTGAATGACTACTTCCCCAACTCCTCCCTCTTCTCCAGCTCTCCCCGTCTCCTTCACTGCTTTCATCAGAGTGATTGCTTTCACTCATCTTGCCAAGATGGAAGCCAATCTAAACTGATCTGAATTGAATCTTACTTGATGGAAATCTTTCTAGCAATGTATATAATCCTAATCTCAATTGATCAGAGTTGTATTGCATTACTCTGTGAAATTCTACAAACATTACAACTTCATTTCTCTACCATTCAGCTTTTCCATGGTTTGTGAGAATGGAGGCTCCACGGTCATTTCTTGATAATATATTTTTTAATATTTTTTTAATGAATGTAAACTTTCAATGAAATTGTTCATGAGAATTTCTTGAACTAACGGCTAAAAGACTATAAATGCAACCCTCATATTTTAAGAGAGTTCAGGCTCCATCAATGTATTGAATGCATGCAACTTCTAAATTACTCTTTAACTTGGCAAAAATCGTCCACAATACATCCGTATACAATTCAGCCTAAACTGTCAGAATGTTATTCTTACAGACCATAATTTGCATTTATGAATTGGTTAGGGTACTTTCAAATTCATTCATGATTTGAAATCATACTTTGCTGTCACCATTTTC
Organism: Antitrichia curtipendula; assembly: GCA_951230915.1. Taxonomy (NCBI): domain Eukaryota; kingdom Viridiplantae; phylum Streptophyta; class Bryopsida; order Hypnales; family Leucodontaceae; genus Antitrichia; species Antitrichia curtipendula. Next base: position 29,869,484 of record OX579634.1, on the reverse strand, counting down.
ACCTCATACCTGTTCTAAAAGCACCCTGAAAGGACTGTGGTTTATGTCCAAACAAAATTTGGTCCATACAAAGAACTCAGTGCACTATTTTGGATGCTTTTGTAGGGACGGTTGTTAATGCCCTAACTATTCTCGAGCCCTCTCCTATATGACTCCATTTTAATTAATGTGAGTGCGACCATGAGCCAGGGTTCAAAAAATGGTATGATTATGACTATGACATAGTTTGAACGTGCAATAAGCCCCAGTTGTCTTCCAATCAACAATTATAGTCATCGTGTGACAAGTGCACATGATATTTCACACTCTTGTTTTTGTTTTGAAAAGTAGCGCATATCAAAGAGGTTTGAATGTAGTGGTACGATTCTAGTATGCAACATACAGGTTTTTGTTTAACCCCTAAGGGATCAAACAATGTGTTTTTTTGGCAACATAGCAATTTTGCGCAACTCACTAAGATAGGAATTTTCATTTCTTTTGCTTCAAAATTTTCACACAAAATGTGGTCAAGGAATAGTTTAAAGGCGTAACAATTTTCATAACTTTTGACTGCATGGTTAACCCCTAAAGGACCAAACACCATTTTTTGGCAACATAGCGATTTGGGACAGCTCACTACAAACAAAGTTTTTAATTTTTTTTCTTTGAAAATTTCATACCACATGTGCCCAAGGAGTAGCTTTGAGGCCCAACAATTTTCTTAACTTTTGAATACACGGTTAAAAAGTTATTGCATGATATGTAGTTTTTATTACTCAGTGGGCAACCTGGGCAGCTCAAAAAACTTCTTAAAAAATCACTTTTTTTTTTAAATAAAAATTTGAAATTGGTTCTAAAGATTTATTTACACATGAAAAAAGTTGAATCATTTCATTTTGATTAATGAAATGAAAGTTGTAAGGAATTCCAGTTTGCAAAAACTACATGTCATGCAATAACTCTTTAACCATGTATTCAAAAGTTATGAAAATAGTTGGGCCGTAAAAGCTACTCCTCACGCACATGTGGTGTGAATTTTCAAAGAAAAAAGTTTAAAAACTCCGTTCGTAGTGAGCTACCCAAAATCTTCATGTTGCCAAAAAACGGAGTTTGGTCCTTTAGGGGCTAAAAAGTCTTTGAGTGATATGTAGTTTTGTTGCTATCTGGGCAGCTTAGAGAAAAGACACATTTTTAAGATTTTAAAATTTTGAACTTGGTTTCCTAGATTTATATATGTGTGGAAAGCTTCAAATCATTCCATTTTGATTAACAAGATGAAAGTTATGAGGAAGTTTTAATTTGTGGGCAACTATGAAACCTCTACTCCAAAATAGACTCTTAAGTCCTTTATATAGCTCAATTTTTATTTTTTATAAATAAAATAAAATCATAGGATGCAGATTAATTATTATAACATTACAATCATTGGAATTGAAAATTTTCAATTCTATAACTAAATTCTTCACAATTTAGTATTTTAAATCATACTCTATTTCTTTCTATTTACCTATTTTTCAAGCATGAAATATATTTTGTTGAAGTTTTTTATAATGTATTTCCAAATTATTTCTTCAACATATTATGGAGAGTGAAAAACTGTAGGGTCTACACATTTTTGTGTAAAATTTTTGAAAGATGAAATCTAATCATTTGGAAAGAATTGAAAATACTTCTTTTTGAAATCCAAGTGACATGATTATTGATCTTGTAATTGGTAAGGTTTCTTATTTTGAAATTTTAGGAGGGTGTACTCTAACAATTTAGCTAAAGGATCATGTGGTTCGATTTGTTAATGAATAAATATAGATGAAGTTTTTTGCCTTGCTTTGAATTTGAGTACTTTGAAGCAATTTTGGGCCTAAAAACATGGAATTTGTTTAGGGGTTAAAATAGGTACTCTAAAACCGCCACTTTTTAGTATTATTCATAGTTATTATTTTTAGATGGATCAAATTTTCATATTTTCTTACTGTCAAGTGAAGGGAGGTTTCAACACACCTTACATACTCAAGTTTGAAGTTTCACCTCAAAGTCAACTTCTTCTCCTTGTATTGTACAAGAAATGACATTAAAAAGAGGTTTGGAGGAAGTTTTTGGTTTAGCCAAATTAAAACCTGTATTTGGCCTTCAAATTTCACTTTTTTAGGCACCAAAACTTCCCCCAAAACTAGTGTTATGTAGGCTTTTAGAAGTGTATTGAAGTTTGAGACTTGGTATTTAACCCCTAAAACCCCGCTTGTCCCCTCGGGGGACAATTTGGGTCCGGGTAGGTTCCTATTGTTTATTGTCTCAATTTGAAGTGAATTTTTTTGAGGTTGTGTAGCTTTGCAAGAGCTTTGTGGATATATAATTTTTGTTTCAAACAGATGCCGGATGAAAAAGTTATGGCACAATGAGCAAGAAATGGAGATTGGCAGGCAGCCCCCCCAAAATTACAAAAAGTCAAAATAATTTTTTTTGAATTTTTTTCCTAAAAGATTATGTTCTTATCTATACGTGAAGCTTTGATTCATTCTATTTGGACTAGGGATGAAAAAGTTATAGACAATCTTAGTTTTTTGGGCAATTTAAGCATCCTCTTGGAAAAAAACTTTTTGTTCAACTTTGAGTGCTAATATCTTCCAATCCCGTATAGTGAAATTAAATTAAATTTTTACTACATGATCTCAGACAAGTTAAGTACAAGATCCTGCGGTTGAATTCCCAAAAAAACAAAAAAATTGGTTTCCTTAAGTGAATACAACAGAAGTGGTAGTTTTGAGTGTTTTTTTGGCAGAAAACACTCTCGGGGGTTTAGGAGTTAAAGTAAATCCTAAGGGCCTATTTACACAAAAAAAAATTGGGTTGGAGTCCCAAGAAATGAGGTGTTTTGATTGGAAGATAGCCATGGACCCAATAGCGAAAACCCAATCAAAACACTCCATTTCTTTGGGCTCCAACCCAAAGTTTTTTGGCGTAAGCAGACCCTAAGTTGCAATACCATATTTTCATCCAATGAGAAAAATGAAACATGGAATTTAGGATATAATCTAAGGTGTTGTTGAATGTAGTTTCAATCTCATCCAAATTGTCTCTTACTAAGGTAGGCACCCCAAAAATGGCACCTGACCTTAAAGCACCATCTACAGGCTGTGTACATTTCGAAAATCAGTTATGTACCTATTTGGATGGAGCGCTTTCAGAAACAAATTTTGACCCTTAATAACTTTTGTATACGATGTCCAAATGCCACGTTCTCTGGTGCGTTGAAACCTCCTTTCACTTACCAACAAGAATATATGAAAATTTGATCAGTCTAATAGTAGTAACTAGGCTCAATAGCAAAAAGTGGCGGTTTTGGGTGTACCCACCTTATTTAGTGTATGTCCTTTGCTTGTTATTTTGTCTTAAGCTTGCTAGCATAATCCTAAGGGCATCCCCACTCCAACTCAACAAGTGATTCAAACTGGGCAAATGGCCGTGCCTAGCCAAAATGCGTGCTCCACGGCAAGCACGCCAAGTCCCAGAGAGTGGCCGGGCGCGGCAGAAACTGGAAAGCGGACGGGAAAATAGTGTTCGTTCCCCGTGGCTGGGTATGTCAGAGGACACATGAATCGAGGTACGGAGCGCATGTTTTCAGGCATGTTTCCCCACAAACGAGCTCCAGGCTACACATGACAACCTACTGTATTAGGCACACCAGGCTACTGCCATATTCCTAATAACCAAGAAATAAATCAACTTAAATGATTTATATACCAATGTCACTATTCCTATTACAATCAATTATCATCAATTTAAATTGGGTGACAAATTGAATGAATAGTTTCATGGGTAAATGGTGAAAAGTAAGGTTGGAGAGGTAGATTTTATAGAGAAACCCATTGTCCATCGTGAGCCCTCAAAAAGTATGGGATAATTACAATAAAAGAGCTTGACTCCTCATTGTAAAAAGTTAGAATTGTGTTGAAAGTAGAATTGTAGACCTAATTTAGTCACAATAGAATAAATTTTTCTAAAAAACTTTGAACTAAGAAAAGTTGTTAAATACATATAAATTTCACCTCCAAAAATCTGTTTGAGATTTGGATTTTCTAATCAAAATTTATGGACAAAATTCACAAAGGTGTTGGAAGGGAATTTTTTTTGACATTTTCAAACATCCTCTCTAAAATTTGTCCATAACTTTTTATTGGAGGATTCAAATCTCAAACGGATTGTTTGAGGTGAAATTTATATTAGTTTAACAACTTTTTTTAGTTCAAAATTTTTTAGAAAAAGTTATTCTACTATGCCTAAATTAGGTCTAAAATTCTATTTTTAACACAATTCCTATTTTGACTTAACTATGAGTGGTTGAGCTCTTACCAATTCTAATATTATTTATCCCACATGGGTTGTTCTACCTCCTACCACCCCATGTGTATATAAAGAGATCCTCTCCTCCGCCTCCATCAATATCACAAAATGGAATTGACCTCGGAAACAAAGGAAGTTAGTCGCTTAATTCATTTCTCTCAATGAATTAAAATTTTAATAGTTAGCCTTTTAAATCGCAAAACAATGTTGCAGTGTGGGGTTCACCTTGTTGCTGTGGACCACACTCCCTTCCTACGAGCCGGCCGCATTTCTCCAACACTCCAAAGAGCCACTTGGAGTGTCTTTTTGCCAAGTTGGAGTGGGGATGCTCTAATGCAATTGTGACCTTTACTGTGTGACTTTACTGCGGTATGGTACATTGCAATTATGGCCTTAAAGTTGTGGCAATACTGAGGACAATATTCTTAATATAGACTTTGACTGCCAGTAAGGTAAACCAACTCAGTGTGGTCAGAATTTCGAGTCTGCTCTCATACCATTGCTGAAAAATTTCAAATTTTTTCTCACTCAAAGATAAGTGTGAGAAATAGTGAGAGCAATTGAAATTTTATTTTTCAGACAAAGTGTGAATTAGTTATGTATTTTTGAAGTGATCTTCCCAACACGGTCTAGAGGCTGTCCCATAACCAACAAAAAGTGTATCCTATATGCTCATCTTAATCACCTAAAGAGGTCACAATAATTTCTAATGTGAAATGCCATGAAAAGTCTCTTCCTACAATGATTTACACTGAACAAACTGGATGTTCCTAATGAGGTCACTAATCACTCCATAGGTGTCAGGTTAGATATTGATTGTGGTTTGAAAAATCATCATGGGGTCATAAGATGTCCACTATGGGTCATCTGACCGTAATGGGTTGGTTTACCTTAGTTCCTTTGTTAGTCTAACTGAATGTGCAACACTTGTTAAACCTTAATAGCAAAGCCTCTAAGAGAAAAATGTGCTTCTAAATGCACTATGCACTCTATTAACAATAAGCAAGATATATGAATTAAACATCAATTTCAATATATTGGTAGGAATTTTAGACAAACATTTGGAAACTCAAATGTATAATGTAAAGCAACCCATTGTAGTCAAATGACCCAAGGTGGATACCTAGGGAATGACCCCATCATGATTTTTTCAGATTTTCAGATTTTGGTTTCAATGCATGTCTTATATGATAGTAATGGAGTGATTAGTAACTTCATTAGGAACTTTTTATTTTTCAGTGAGAATTGACTGTAAGAATTGACTTTCTAGGCCTTCCATGTTAGAAAATACTATGATTGCTTTAGGTGAACAAAATGAGCATCATGGATTCAGATTTTGTTGGTTCTAAGGGAGTCTAGAGACTCTTTGGGGCCATGATGCATTTAACACTTCAAAAATTCATAACAAATTCATACTTTGTCAAAAAAAATGTAATAAATCATCTAAGAAATCCCATGCAACTCAAAATAAATTGTTCTCATCTTTCTAGACACCACTATCTCTTTTCACAATCTACAATTTCATCCATCTGATTTTTTTTAGATTCTTGTGTTAACCCATAAAGGCCCAATTAACCATTTTGTGGTTGTTATCCAACTTCAAGGGCTTTATGGATTTTCCAAAAAATATATATTGTGAAATTTCGTATTTACCTTGTATAATTCATCAAGTAATCACTCTATAGCAAAAAAAAAAACTTTTAATTTGGAAAGAATTCTACCTTGGGTGATTTTTCAAAGTCAAACACTCTAAAAAATGTAAATTGTCTTGGGAGAGAAACCTAGCAAATCATAAGGCATCCCAAGGAAAAAAAAATTCATGGATGCGCAAGTGGGCTAGGGGTTGATTGTTTCCATCAATAGTGAATGAGCAAGGTTAAGTGAATTTTTGTTTTTCCAATGTCTAAAACCCCTAGCCCACTTGCGCATCTGTGAACTTTTTTTGAAGGACTAGATGAATGGAAGATTGTTTTCAAAGTCTAAAAAAATCTAAATTTTGATTGAAGAGATATCAAAATCCATAAGGTCAAAGTCTTTAAAAATTTCAGGGTAGACTAACTTTATAATGGTGGACAAGATCCTATGTTCAGATTTTTCAAAAAATTATTCTTAAAAACATTATACTTTCATTATAGAAACCACAATCCTAAGGTGATTTTGGAAAGAAGAGATGTGGCTTGGGCTTTTTGTGGTTAATTTTCTAATACATGAATGTATACCGGTAGTATGAATTTTCAAATCTTCCTTTAGCAAATATTTTGTAATTTGAAAAGAGCATATTAGGCTCATCCAAGAAACCTAACTTTCTCAATTCAAAAATTAACTTTCCAAATATAACTTCAATAAAACACATTGGATTATATTCTAAACTTTCAGCAAAAATTGGTGTATAAAAATTACTTATATTGGTATTCAATTTGCAATTGATTTTATAATTAATTTTGAATTATTGATATCATATTTGATTAATATACTAGGAATTTCAATCTATGCAAATATTATTTTGATTGTAGTCTTAAACCCTTAAGCGCTTCAAAGTCCAATGAATCTATTCATATTCTTGTTTCTTTCTTGTTGTTGCTTGGATGAAAGTCATCCTAATTTGTGAAGATACTTTATCAAGTTGTTGTCATGTGTAATGGTTGGATTTGGTGTGACAAGAGTACATATTTTTCTAAAATTACAAATGTGGAAGTATATCAAGTGGACAAGTGGTTGACCAAGCCAAAATTGCATTGACTCTAGTTTAAAATTGAATTTGCAAAAATGAGGTCATAGATGTAAAGAACACAAAAATTTCAAAAAATCACCATGCTAAGAGAACCTTCTTTGAAATCCATTCCAAAAATGATAATATTTTGCTTGTAATCAAAATTTAAAGGAATTTTAAAATTCCCTTCAAAATTCATAAAAGATTGATGACAACATTGGTGAATCTAACCGTACGGATGGAATCTGAAATTCAAAACCTACAACTTTCATTTGTATACCAATTCCAAGATATTATTCCAAGTAGTACTTTATAATGCTTTTTCCTAAATTGTCAATTCTTGAGAGGATTCTCGACGTTTAGGGGTTAATCTTTCATTTGAAAATCGTCACTAAATTAGTTATTCTAAATTGCATTTTATAACAGGTCTTCTCATTCTTTTAAAGTTTGGACTAAAGCCAAGATCCTTTATAGTTTTTAAAATTTTAAAACCAGAATCCAATTTTTTTTTGGGTTGTTGTTGCTCTTTCTTTTAAAGTTTTATTTATTTTTTGATCATTGACACGGATGCTTTTTCACAAAGGAAGGGCACGTCTTGGGAGAATCTTTGACTCTGGACATGAGTTTCAGAGTGTTCATGGCATGAAGGGTGAGGCTCAATTGATCCTCTTATTGTAATGGAATTGCTGACGTATGTTGACATCAGCCCCCAAAGTCTGACGAAACACATGAGGTTTCAAACACAATCCACCAGTCAAAAACTCAAAAGGTTACTTTGGTAAATGGCTCAAAAAAATAGTCTGAATAAGCATTTGAGTACTCTGGTTTCGATTACTAAATTGTTGAGGGACTTCATAATATCTTAGGACTCATTTTTTGGAGTCCACATGAATAAAATTGTAAGTTTTTAAAGTGCTAAAAACAGGTGTACTCGAAATTGACCGTAAACGTTCATGAATAGAAGACAAGTGTCCATTTTAGGACAATATCTATAAGCAAACATGTTACAATTAGATGTAATTGCTTCAATTCAAAGTGTGTTTTTCACTTTGATGCTAAGAAAAGAGTGTTGTTAACTAGTAATGTCCACTCCACTGTCTTGGTTTAATTTCACAATTTTGGTACTTTTCAAGTCACGCACGACTCGAAACATAAATCTCAACATACTAGTCCTTCTTTTTGGAGCTTTGTGTAGATAAATCTCATGAATCTTTGGGTACCCTACATTGGGCTAAGTTAAAGAGATATTGACAATATGTATCTTAGGATGGAATTAGGGAGGCACCAATAACATCAATTTCGTTAATTTGGCAATATTCCAAAGTTTTGGTGAGCAATTTGAAACTAAAATCTATAATTGTCCTAGTTTGTGTCATGAAATTAAATGTCTGTAAAGATACATGCCACAATTTTTTTGGCTTGTGGACTATTACCAATTCAATGAAATTGAGGTTTGTTGGTTTGGATTGAATCTCTTAGCTAGCACCACCCTAACACAAAGTGCGCAACCATTTCATTGGTCACGAATGACAACGACAAACAAATCAATCCCAGAAGCAACTTTTGTGAAGGACGTTGGCATATCCACCCAAAACTACGCACTAGGCAATTCTTGAATAAATAGGTGCAATTTGTTTTTTTCTTCTTGAAAGTCGTTCATCGAACACTTTTCCGTCCTCATGCATCTTCTTTACTGAATGAACTCGTAAACAACAAGTCGCTCACCGTAGAAATCATCATATGTTTTGGTACCGTGTACGTTGTTTGGCTTACAAAAAAATGCAAAAAGCACTCACTGGAAGACAGGCTACTTACACAAAGACCTTTCCTTTCCACACAAAATTTGGAGGATGAATAGTTGCACTTTTGTCCTACATGGAGAAGTTCTTTGTAAGCCATTCATTGGCCAGAAAAACGTCCTCCGTGTCATTGATAGGTTTAGGTGTGCCAATCCAATTAATTAATTAATCAATCTAATGTCAGGAACATTCTCAGGATGTGAAGTGAGTGTGCTCTTGACAGACAAGACGCGTTTGGCATTGCTCCGTTACAGACAAGCCACGTGTCCGAACTTGGAAGCTCCGAAATGAACAAGAAGGGGAGGCTCCAGTGTTTCGTACCATTGTCGGTATCAAGGTCAAAACGTGGATTCGACTCACTCGGAGGATCTGAACTGAACTGAGTATATCAAATATACAATCTCTCATCAGAATGTCTTTTTTGTGGTCATACGCGTACCATATACGAGAAGGTTTGTAAAAGCGACCTCTACCCCCAGAGGTACATTTTACTTTCTTCAATGTACCAACTTTGTACATTTCAGGAGGGGGTCGCTTTTAGAAAACCACTGCATTTCAACTCCAAATTTTTTTGTAACTAATTCCACAAAGGTCCAAAAAATATGAAACAGCTCGGATTAAATGCCAATTCCATTTTTCCTTTCTAGTAAAATTTACTGAAAAATTGTTTCAAGGAGTTTAGCTTCCTTGAAAATGCAAATCAGCTCTTATAAGGTGGCTTTAACAGCCTCCTACCTTAAACAACGTGGAGGACGGTTTCTAGCTGATGAATGAGAAAGAATCTCCCCACTCACTCACATCAAGAAAGTACCTCCCCCAATTGTAACAATATTGTTTCAATGGTTTCACAGTCTAATATTGAAAGTATATTGTTACTGTACAAAAACTATACTGTAACAATATAGTTTCAATGGAAATGCATTGTTCCTGCTGGAACTACATTGTTGCAGTATTGCTTTTGTACTCGAGTAGTACACTTTCAATATTGAAGTGTGAACCCATTGAAACAATATTGCAACAATACTAAGAAAGTAGAGGGGGTAGTTCCCGATGTGGCGGGCTGTAGGACATAAGTGCAACTATTCATCGTCCAAATTTTGTGTGTGTGAAAAGGGAAGGTCTTCTATAGTAGTTTTTCTTCCAACAAAAGCTTTTGCATGTTTTTGTAAGCCAACAATTTACATGGTACCCAAACAAAAGATGATTTCTACGGTAACCAGCTTGTCTTTTTAAGGGTTTAGGGATTTGGCATTTTGATGTTGGTCTACATTTTCTCATGTTCAAAGGCTTGTAGGTTTTCTTCTTTTCAGTAGCTTCTATGTTTTCCTATTTTCAGCTGCGCAACTTTTGGGGGGTCTTGGTTCTTGTTTTGGTAATCTTCTTGTGATTGTACTTGCTTACTTTAATGATCAAATTGATGATTATTATTTTGTGTTTTTTTACAAAATTTTGAAATATTCAAAAAATTAGGCAATATGGATGATAAATTTCTACAAAATTTTGAACATTTAATTTGTAATGTTCCAAACATTTATACATTGCAAAAAAAATACTTAATTTATGTCTAAATTTGACCTTCATGTAGGATATTTAGTAACCCTGGTACATTTTGGTCAAGTCTTTCACCCACAATGTTTTAGTGTATTTTCAAAAATTGTACTTCCTCTATATTTTACAAAGGAAATATTGCTTTTATTTTGAAATATAGGGAAAAACATGTTAGAGTTAGTCTTAGAAGGAAGGACACTAAGGACGTTTTGTATCTTGCTTTAAATGGTCAACCAAGTTTTGTGCATAGGTTTTTGAAGAACAAATTATTTTCATCTAATTGTTTGTGTGCAAGTTTATTGATGCTAGATTTGCAGCGTAGTGATTTGAGTTCAAGGCAATTTAATTGTCTCTTGATTTTATATGGGGTAGTTTATGGATCATTGTAAGAATTGGTGGTCGATTTTTGATGTCACAATTAGCATGATGGACTTGTTTTTTTATATAACTTTTGGAGCGTGAAGCTGATGAAGTTGAAATCTTTAATGAAGATGGATGTTTTGATACTTACCAAATTTCATGTTTATCAAAATTAAAAAAATTATTTTGTTAATTTGTCACACTTTGAGGTTTAGGGGATTTTAGTATTGGGTGACTATCCAAAATTAATGATTTAAAGATGAAATTTTTGTGGTGTATTTCTATACTAGATAGACATGTTTCCATGATGGGCATCCCCCCATATATATATAATTTTATGTTCACATTTGTACAAAGAAGGGTCCTTTACATGCATACATCTAAACATTGAAGATGGTTTCAAGATCATTCTTTTGGTGAAATCTCATCACTATCAAGTTCTCATGAATGGCCAATTTTTAGTTGATTTTTTATAAACTAAAAGGTGGAGATACCCTTTTTTTATAAAAGAAACTGGGACATAGTATTAGTGGATACAATTAAGATTGCAGAGTACTCAAATTTGATATTTATTGATAGTACAATAGATCTATAGTGTGATTAATAAACCAAAATTGACTAGCAAGGTTTTCCTTCTAGTATTCATAGTACTCAATGCCCTAAACTCCAAATTTTGGCAAAATGCTACAAAATTGATTGCCAATTCTTGCAATGACACTTATCAAACAAATGGTACACCATCTAGTGTAATTCAATACTTTGAGTTTCAATACCTTAAAACTTAATCTTGACATACATAATAGTTTCTTTTGCTTTTGAGAAAAAAAACAAAAACCAAGCTTCTGAAGTAAAGTCTCTACTTTGTTTGGAAATTTTGAAAAAAATCTTAAAGTAAGCATTTTAGTGAAGTTTGAAGTTTAGGATCTATAATCAAATTTCTAAATATAGAATGATACAAATTTTTTCTCTATACCACAATATTTCACACTATAATGTACTTCTATTTAGAAACTTTTAGATTTTTTGAACTTGATTTGTATTTGATATGATTTTTCTTCATTTTTACAAAAAAAATTGATAATTTGATGTCAAATGTTGATCATGTGATTTCATCTTTGAAAAATAAAACCAAAAGTTTCATTTATATGTTGAAAAGGAAAAGAGGATACAAAGTGAAGGACTTTCAAGTTTGATTACATAATCATGGGCTCTGTCCTTTAGAATTAAAAGTAAAAATGACCTATTATCAAGGTATTTTACCCCAGATGATATGATTCATGGACCAATAGATGCATTATTCATTTTTACAATAATCTTGAAAGTCATCCATCCACCACAATTCTACCTCAACATCCTTCCATGGTAAAGCAAGATGATCATTTACCTTAAAATACTTTATATAGCTTATATTGGGTTAATATGAAATTATATTATGAATGGCTTAAATCTATATTAAAACTACACTTAATCCCTAAAGTCCCATTGGTCCTACAGGGGCCAAAATGCAACCTCGGATAGGCTCATACAATCTCAATATTCATCATAATTTTTTGAAACTTTTTGTGAAGCTATAAAAATACATAAGCTTCATGGGAATATAATTTTATTTCAATCGGTGCCCATGAACAAAAGTTATGGCACAATTAGCTAAAAATGGAGGTTGACGGGCAACATTAGAAAAATTACAAAAAATCAAAATTAATTAAATAATTAATTTTTTTCAAAGATATTAGATTTTTGTCTACATGTAAAGCTTGGATTCATTCTATTTAGACTAGTGATGAGAAAATTGTGGACAATCTTGTTTTCGAAGACCTTGGGACTTTAGGGGTTAAATCCTTGTAATCTTTCCAATTAAAGGTGTCCATTATTTTACTATTACATAATTTGAATGTATGTACAACAAGTGTGTGACAATTAATTGATAATCCTACAATCAATGATAATGTGACAAATATGCTTAATTTAACCCCTAACGACTCAATCCTTTTTTGAAATTTTGCACACTTTTGCTTATATCTTTGTACAAAAGCATCATTTACTGAAATTTCATGAAATTGGTCATTAAGGAAGGTTGTTTTCTCAAGATTCAAGTGTTACATTAGATGAATGAGAAGTTGGTTGGACGAAGCAGCGCCTGCAAGCCCTCATCGGGAAAGTACCCCTCATTGCTTCAATATTGCTGCAGTACTGTTTCAATGGGTTAACAATATAGTATTGAAAGTATATTGTTGCAGTATTATAAATAATAATGCAACAATATAGTTTCAATAGGAGTACTGCATTTTTATAAAAGTATATTGCTTGAAGTACTGCAACAATACACTTTCAATATTATATTGTTAGCCCATTGAAACAGTAGCAGTACTGCAGCAATGGGTGACTTTTTCTTGATGCTCTGTTCATCGTTCAGAAAATGGACGTCGGAGTGCTTAAGGGAATAAGGGTTAATCAATGATAGTGTGACAAGTGTGACATGTGTGCAAAATATTCTAAAATATGATTTTACAAAAAGTCACAATAACAATATGGAGGTTTGCGTATAGAATTCTTTCAGTACTTCTATGATCAGTCCTTTTCACCAGTACAAAGTTACGTTTTAAAATGTTTTTTTAATTAATTTTTCTAATACAAATGAAACAGAAATTCATTGCCCAGAAACGGAACATGCAAGCCCAGCCACAGGGAAACACTCAGGGAAACAGGACAGACGGGGGACCACAAACAACCGAAAGAGACCCCCCCGCCACGGGAACCCTGAGAACCAAACAGCGCAGCGCTGCGAGGCCCGTCAGGGCCCGGGCAAAGCGGCCGAGAGCCCTACTGGTGAGATTGTCGGATCACCATTTCGAATTTTCGTATAGCAGGACCCAGATATTTTTGGAAGCCGGTGATATTTTGACCCTCACAAGTCTAAGTAGGCTGATGAAGCTTTGAAGCTAAGCTAGTTTCCTACGTTTAGAACAATCATGGTATAGATGATTGTTTGTGTGTACCTGGGTCTTGAAGAACGAATTTGAGTTCCAGTGATACATCTGCAGAGATAAATATGTATATATATATATATATATATATATTTTTTTTTTTTCATTTTCATATTCTAATTAGATTGATTGATTGATTGCTGGTTCAAGTACACGATTACTGATAACCTCAACAAAATTCACAGTAAGTAGTTACGTATTGTTTTGAGCTCAAGGAAAAACAAACGGTCAAGTTCGGTACCTTCAGTTATCCGACAAAGGAACAGTGTGAAGTTTTGGAACCTACGCTTATGAATGTTGGAACCGTCGTATTCGTAAAAGTGGCGTGTCTCAGAGCTCCCAATATTGCGACACCTGCCAAAATTGTTACGTCGTGTGCAAGCTAGGACTGGTAAGGACTCATCAGGTTTCAATCGTGTGACTGGAACTAGGTCAAATTTCACTGGATTCTGCCATTTTAATGAGTAACATTACACTCGATCATATGTTACCTTAGTGGCTACTGTTGGATGTTGACTCAATAAGCTAACATTGACAAGTGACTTATGATTCAGTAACTAATAGCATTGAAATTCAGTGAACCCTTTATACTCACGAGTATGTAGTAGGCCTGAGCAATGTGGGCATTACACATGGGGTCTAGAAGCCACTATTACGATGCCACTAAGTTCAAGAGGTTGGAGCTTTCGCACGTAAGGACCCCGGAGACACATTACCCTGGGGTAGCAAGTAGCGAAATTGTAAGTTTACTAGGGGCAAACCAACCATTTAGCTGCTTACCTCTTGCGGGGTAGCGTTTCACCCAGGCTCTGGTTGACAAGAGTACTTACAATGACGACGGCTTTCACAGCACAGTGACGCACTGGCTCCGCGCAATCAATTTTAAAAGTGCTTGCTTCGTGAATCACCCACACTTGTCATGAAGAATGACCGCGTTAGAATTGCAGCGTGATTCATACATGCTCCAAGGTAATTTAATTATTGCAGTGAGTATTAACTCCAATAAGACATTACAATAGAATACTCCAGCAAGAGCTACATCTTCGGAGGATTGAAGCATCACCTTGAGATACCGCTCCCAGGATTCTCGACGTTACCATTGGATGCAGGTTTGGTCATAGGATTACTAATGGACGACTGACCATGGCATTGCCGTGTTGTACATTCAAGCTTTTCGTCTTATTACTGAAATTTCGATGCGTTTAGTTTTCTAAGACTGAATTTGACTTAGCTGCAACGACACTAAAGAAGAATTTTTGTGGATCTTGCTTGACTTAGCTCGGTTTTGACTTGGGGATGGACCAGTTGGAGTCGTGGTGGCTATAAGAGCAAGAGTTCCATCAAAGACTTGGCTAAAGCTTCTACACAATTTGCTATCCTGCACACAATTCGTATAAGCTTGACTACTGTCTGTTGTAACAGCGACGTGTCGTCTTAGATCTTGCACCTGCTTTGATTTTTGCTACAGCTGCTCGGGAGGGCTCCGCGGATCAGCAAGCGACCACGGCTCATGCAGAAATTGATGGAGGATGTGAAGAAGAGTATGCACTGCCCGGTATTGCCTATGTTTGGTGATAACTTGGTGTTTCTTCAGTTGCGAGGATTGGCAACTAGTCCATAACTGTCAACCAGTTCCCGTTAACACTCCTGTCGTAGAGAAGACGACTCCGTTGTTCTGTCAGTTGAGCGTTACTGAATATTCAACTTGGAAGTAGAGAGAGAGAGAGAGAGATGCAGTTTCTCGGCTTGCCGACGTCTCGCAATTGCAAACAGACGGTCGACACGGCCTGGGGAAGAGAGATCGAGGAATCAAACTGGGCGGAGAATCTCAATTTGTCGCTGAAAACGCCGCAAGCTGCACAATCGGCAGCGCAATTCGAGATGCAGAGCTTCAGTTTCGCAGAAGGAAACATCAATGGCTGGGATTGTGATGTGGCGTGGCCGTTTCTTGGAGATGATCATCCTAATTTCGAAGGGAAGCACTCGTCGGCATTTCCTGCGAGCCACAACATTCAAGGGATGCCGGTTCATGAGTACAATGCAAACAAGCCGGCGTCGCCAGGATGCCGGTCCAGTCGACCTCTGTCCACATTGACGCTCCCTGGCCGCACAGAGACGATGATGCTCGGTGAACTTGCGAGCATGCTGCAGGATTCGACGACGCCGAGTCAATTCTTTTCCCGTCCCTTAAGTCCCTGGGGATCAAAGCGAGTCCACTGCAACAACAAGAACGATCTTCCGCAAGCTGGCGATGGCGGCGAGGTTCTACTCAATGAAAACGACATGGACGACATGTTTCTCCGCAGTTTCATCAAAAACGGTTGGCCGCTTCTCTCACCGTGCAACACCGTGAAGGAGGAGCCAAACGTCTCCGATGCAGTCTCGGCATCCTCTCTGCCAACTGTAACAAATGCGCCCGCTCCGTTGAAGTCACAGAAATCGACCGGAAGCTCCCGCAAGGCTCCAAGACAGACGCACCTGCATTACCGCGGCGTGCGGCAACGCCCGTGGGGAAAATTCGCTGCCGAGATTCGGGACTCCAGTCGCCACGGCTCCCGGCTGTGGCTGGGAACGTTTGACACCGCGGAGGAAGCAGCGCTGGCGTACGATGACGCCGCTCTTCGATTGCGAGGCTCCCGCGCGCTCCTCAATTTTCCGCTTCGAGCTGCAAGCGGCCGCAACGTACAGCTGCTCACTACAAGCCGACCGAAAGCCAGAGCACCAAAACATCAGTCCGAGACTTCAAGTCGCAAGAGGACGCTGGACACTACGCAATTGAAGGGAGATTCTGGTAGTAAGCAAGCCCGCGCATCATCGGCCACCTCTAGAGCACGGAGCGATAGCTTTTCTGCGACATCGGATACGCAGCAAGATGAAGCTGGCACGGAGACTCTTAACCAAGATGAATCTCGCACGGAGACTCTTAACCAAGATGAAGCTCGCACAGAGACTCTTCACCAAGATGAAGCTCGCACAGAGACTCTTAACCAAGATGACGCTCGCACTGAGACTTTTATCCCAGACGACGCGCGCACAGAGCATTTCATGCCAGAAGCTGTTGCGGTGTCGGAGGACATGAAAATCAACCATTTCCTCGAGGTTTTGCTCAAATCGCCTCAAGGACAGAACGCATGGAGCTGGCCGCAGATGAACTTTTCGCCGCTGTCCTTCTCCCTGCCTGCTCTGTCTCCCGCCATCAAGACGCCGAACTCACCACTGCCGAGCTCCGTCCCGTTCTATTTGTTCTGATCACCAATTGCTCCTCCCTCCTCCTCCTCTTCCCAATCAAGTTTCAAACCTCCTTTTGAAATGCACAACCATTTCGTATTCACATTCTGAAATGCAGTTTGAGTGACCACATGTTGGTTATGCAGCATCTTATTTGCAATCAATCAAGGCGCACCCCAATATGCAGTTAGCTAACTAAAAGCACATGATTCTGGTCATGCGATTTCTCCTAGTCCTTGTGCAACTCATGTTTTGGGATTCATAGCCCCATTCGTAGACAGTACCAGCCAGGATGCAAAGGAGTCTTAGCAGCAATTATGGGTTTTGAGTTTTGATTGCAGTCAAGATGGACATAGAATGCATTTGCAAATGCTTCCTAGAGATTCAGATTGTTCAATCTCTTGGGAAGAACTCCCACAAATGTATGCACGCCAGCATTACTTTGGATATCATCTCATGGAAAACTAGCTCAAGATTACTCTGATTGTGCGATTATTAGAATCGATCATTCATGGCTTCATGGGGCATGATCTCTTGAATTAACACACTCACTTTTGTTTGTGTACCTTATTTCTTTTCTTTTAATGAAAATCATTTATTTATTTTGCAATCGTGGATCTTCACTGAGTTTGATTTCATTTTGGTGACTTCCAAGCGGCAGTTGGGCATTCATAGCCTCATTTGTAGCAACAGGGAAGGAGCAGACTACCATGGTAGTCAGTGTGGGTTTTGAGCTTTGATTGTTGGTCAAGAAAAGACTTAGAACGCAATTATAGTGCTCACATGCTTCCCTTCCGCGAGATTCAGAATGTTTGTTCAATCTCAATCTTGTGATGATCTCACATAAATGATCCCAAGAAATGGTTTTCCATGAATCACTTGGGGATAATTATCTCAAATGTGCACATCACATGCAAGTCACCTCGACTGCTCGGATTGCGTTGTTTCATTTCATCAGAACTGATCATGGCTTCCATGGTGCATGATCTGATGAATCCACCCATTTGTTGGCATCCCTTTTTTGTTGGTACAGGACTGAAGCTTGGCAAGGAAAAGGAAGCTTTGCATTGACTGAGTGACAGAAACTACTGTGAGGAAGTTTGGGTGGTATCTTACTTGAAAACAGCGCCACATTCAACAATTTAAAAAAACAATGAAAAAAAAAAGGGAGTTACATGATTGTCATTCCTCGTTCCACTGATTTCTAATGCTAACTTACAAGGGCAGAGTTGCTTTGTTTGATGTGAAATGTTTATTTGTAATTGAGGATTTCCAAAGAGTTCTACATCAGTTTGTTGTTTCATGAGTTAGCAAGCATTAATATAACAAATGAGCCAGATTGGTGAACCTTAAACATAGGAAACTCTACCTGAACTTGTCCAAATCAGGTTCCTCTCATGGTTCCTCTCATTAAAATGTCCAAGTTTTGTTGGGGGTCTTGTTATGAGTTCCAGCCGGGTTAACTTTGCTTAGCATGGACTTTAGCATATGAGTAACCTGTGGATTTTCAAAGAGCTGAAAATAGGGGACGATATCCAAGTCAACCCTAGGCTAGGCTCTCATATTTAGGAAAGAGTTTGCAAGGGTTGGTTTGAGAAACAGGTCAGTAATCACCTTACGTCGGCAAAGTTTGGGTACGGAATGGGAAATCTTCAATCCAGCTAGCACACTGAATTTTCCTGTACTAACAGTGTGATCGAAATGCTACGGAATTCTGTGGCAATGGCAAGGGAAGACGTACCTATCTAGAAGGAACGCTCAACCACCTTACGTTCGCAAGTTTTGGTACGGAATGCCGGAAACCTTTCAATCCAGCTACCACATTGAATTTCCTGTCCAGTTATTTGAGAGGTGGAATTTCATGGCAATCGGTCGGCAAGGGGAAAAGACTTGCAGTTGGTTTTGTGACCCAACACAGAAAACTTCAAGTTCGCCAGCACTGAATTGAACCTCCATTCTACACAATCTACACACTTGACTGTCATAGATTTTAAAGTTTTTTAGAAAAACTTGAATGTCACATTTTGTGGACTTGCCATCCATCACAATGGTATGATGCCCCTGCCCCAAAAAAAATTGGCACTCAGAAATCACCACCAAATCAACACACACCGTAACAGTGTGTAACCTTGGTGCAAATTAAAGCCGTATCAATTTCTTCTGCCACTTGACAAACAGGAAACTGGGCAGTACGTTCAAAAGACCAGGTCTTGGAGTAATTGAGAGTACTTGACATGTTTTTCAAAAGGACACGCACTCATACAATTGTCAAGCATGTGCATCGTCGTCGGTCCACCATGGGTGGTGGTTTTAACTTAGATGTGATATGCTGCCCCTGGCTTGAAATTTGCAACAGGTCAGTTAAATTAATCTTCATCTAGGCAGTTTTTTTTTTTTTTTTCAGCTTAAGGTTTGTTTACGTAGCATCATTCACTAGGCTGTGATAAGGGCCTCAAAAGGGTCATATTTTTTTTTTTTTTTTTTTTGAAGTGGTTTAGTCGGTTGTAGATTGCACGAGAAAATGATGCCTCCCTGCGGATGGGCACCTATTTTTACGCAATCCCTCCATTCAAGTCAACAAATGGCCTGAAGTTCTCCAAATTCTGGAAGACCAGGGTCTTCATGCGTCCACGCTTGGACATGAAGTCATGGACACGAGGAGGGTACCACGCGGCAAGCTCCTCAAAAAAGTACTCTTGACAATTGGAGCTGTGATGGGACTGCAAACTGATCCAACTTATATATGGTAAACTTTACCGATAATTGAAACACCCGATTTAAGCAGAGAACATGCCCGGAGGAAGTTCATGTTTGATTCCAACTTGAAGACAACTTATAGACAATGGAGACCATTGTCGCCGTACATGAACATCAGTCGACACACAATTGGAGATATCCGCATAGGATAATAGCACCTTAAAATTGTCCAAATAAAGGTTTGAATGAAGGATTTGAGCATGGTTATTGTCATTGAATTAGAAAACTTTATGTTGGATGTGTCTTGTTGGTATTTGAAAGCTACGGTATTCTAGACTCACTTTAAATGCGTATTTGGGATGTTCAGGGGGATGCTATATGAACAACAAGCTATGAATTTTCAAACTGGAAAAAAAATGTGAATCCAAAATTGACCTTAGGTCCCCACAAATAGATACACTTGAATAGGGGTTTTAAGGGGACCGATACTAATTAATTGACATTACACACTATATAAATATCTTACCTTCATTGTACATCAATAATTATTGAAGTGTCTGGGGGCTGTACATCAATCATGTTTCAAGCATCTACAATCTTCCACAAGAAGTCCCTTTATATTTTTGGTCCCCTTAATACCCCTATTCAGTGTAGAGGTTGTACATTCAAATCAACAAGAATCTTTAGGGTTTCAATTTTTGAAGCAGGTTGCAATTAGGTGCTATTACATTACAAGGTCTAAACCTTGAGTGTGATAATTGATGATGAGTAGTGAATTGTAAACCAATGCAAATTTAGAAAAGAAATCTCATATCTTTTTAAAACTTCATCATGACACAAAAATTGCATAATTGATTCTCTCATTTTTTTCCAAAAAGTGAAGGCGATAATTGAACTTGTAGACATGTGAAAAAACTGTTTGAATATTGAAAATGAAACATAATCATTTGCAAATTAGGTAGTTCAAAAACTGTTTGAACCTTCATTAACCTTGGAATGCCACTGGCATGAGGATGACAATCCAATTAGGTGTAAAGCTATTGGAAGCATTTTTTCATCCCCCTTTTCCTTGTTGACCTTTCATGTTGGATTATGAAGAGTATCCAATTGAGTTTGTACTCGTGTCAATGTTTCTCTTAATGTAAATGGAAAGTTAGTAAAAAAAAACGGACCACAAAATATGCTATTTTAGTGTATTTAGAGAAGTTGTTGTTTCTTCCTCTAAATCTAAAATTTCTTCACAAAAATGATATTTTTTGAGTTTGAGCCCAATTAACAAAAACAAAGGACATCTACTCTAGTTTCTACTCTAATTTGAAATTTGAAAAAATTACTAATATTCAATATTTAATTGCAATTTGAACTTTAGATATATTTTCAATGGCTATTGAATTCTAATTATAGAATGATATGGAAATTGAGTTTATACTATGATGTTTGTCATTGTAATATATAGACATGGTGAAATTTTGAATTTTTTTGAAATAATTTTCTATTTGATGTGATTTTTCTTTTGGGGTTGAATATCCTTCCATTAACTCGATTCAAAATTTTTTAGGTTTTGTTTCACAAGATTTGGAATATTTTGTGACCCTTAGCAAGGTCCTTACAACTTTACCAAGGTACTCAAGTTTTTCCCAGGTCTTTTGTGACCTTTAGTAGTAGGGTCCTCCCAACTTAGTAAGTTAGCAAAAGAATTGATTAAGTTTCAATCCCTTTCAATGAACACAATCTCTCTTTAAGGGGAAAAAAGGACGAAGCTTAGTGAAGCTTATGTATTCCATGGATTTTTTACATTTATAAAGCAATCACTTTGGTAACTATGTATATTATTTTTTTAATTTTTCATCAAGTAGCTCTTAAAGATATAAATTATTTTTATTAATATTTTCTATACTATTCAATTATGCCACATGTTTATTAAATATATATATTTTTTAAATTATTCTTTTATGGATCTAATTTTTTATGTAGGGTAGTGTGTCCTTATACTGTTGCTGCAGCCAAAATAAAAATAAAAGTAATTTTTATTTATTAATTCATAAGAATTTCAAAATTCAATAACTTTCACACTATAGGTCTAAATGCCATGAAACAAAGTCCGTGCACCCTCCTCATAAAGGACTTTCCGATAGTATGAAGAATGTGACTAGGAAATGCACAATCTATGAGATCTCACCATAACAAACCGAAACAAAACAAACATCATAATTTATGGTATGGATAGGCTCCTTATTGATATAAGTAGAGGTAGCTCTTTGTTAAGATTTAAATGACTCAAACTGTGATAGTCATTTGTGAAAAAATCAATAAGAAATGTATGACGACAAGATAAAGTTCTAACATAACATTAGTCTCCAACATTTGTTGGGGGCCTTGTTGCATTCCTTCAATTCAAGAGGTCCTCTCAACATCCAACAATTGAATCAAGGATATCCTTCTAACTTTTGATGAAAATCATTATAATCAATTATCATTCCTAAATAGGAGAGGACTATACCTCTCTTTGGGACTTAAGAGAGACACATATTGATCCTCGGGGGTGCACTCCCATTTTATTTTATTGTTAGCGTGCAATCAAATGAAGGGCCATCTTAATTACCTTGGTCCTAAATTTTAGACAATTTTTTGAAGTAAATAAGCATCATTGTAATGGGATATTTCAAGTTATAAGTAGTGCACTAGAAGAAAAACGTGTCCGGCACAACCCACTACTATGCAACTAGTGTCCTATACAACTATCCTGCAACTATAATCCTCTCTATATACACCAAATTTGACAATTAGGTTGTTTAGTCGCAAAGTAGTTGTAGAATGAAGTGTAGGGTTACACGATTGTAATAGAGTTGGCAATTAGAATTACTGTGAGGTATTTTACATCCAGTTTTCATCACAATTGTCGATGTGGACAACTCTACGCATTGTGGAGTCCACTGTGGTAAACCACAATCACATATTATCTAAATTTGACCACAATTCGACTAGAAAATGACTAGAAAACAACTAGTTTGCAACTAGAAACAACTATAGTTTGACTAGAAAACGACTAGACTGCAACTAGAAAACAACTATAGTTTGACTAAAAAACAACTAGATTGCAACTAGAAACAACTAGAATTTGTAAATGACAACTCTGTTACACTCTTGTAACCCTACACTATTACAGAGCTTCTCTGTGACTAGATTGCAACTAGAGAATGACTAGAAAACAACTAGAATTTTCTAGAATTCTTTTGGTTGTTTTGTAGTCATTTTCTAGTTGTTTTCTAATTTGTTTCCCGATTATTTGTCTTATAGCAATTGTCCCATATCAATTGTCAAGAGTACCATTAGGTTAGACATATAAGACTTGTAAGTTGTTGTATTCTTATGTAATGAACTCCCTTAGTAGAATTTTAAGATTTCTATTAGGTGTAGATTTCTACAGTTTGTAGATTTTTACAATTTATAGGTTTCTACAAACTGTAAAAATCCAAGAATTTTTAAATTATATAATTTTCTAAACCAATGAAATCTTTTAAATCTAAATATCTGAAATCTAAAATAGAATTTAGATTTGTAATATCCAAAATCTACAAATCATTAAGATTAGAATTTTAAAATCTACAAATCTACAAGTCGCAAACAAATTACAAACAAGTCACAAATGAGTCGCCAACAAGTTGCAATGGAGTCACAGATAAGTTGCAAACAAGTTGCACAACTCATCGATTGAATGACCGACGTTATGTGGCAGCGAGTACACATAAGCGACCACGTCAGAAAAGGCCATCGACGAAGTTCAAACTACGCTGCCGGATGAAAAACAGATTCACTTCATTTTGCGACTCTAATTTCTATGCGACTTGTCAACTGCAACTACGGACCTCTAGATTGTCACATGTCGCAAATTAGTTACACAACTCAAAAAGCAGTTGCTCTTTGCAGTCACAGAACCCCTCATTTTCTTCTAGTGGTGAAAGATAGGGGATAATATTAGTTTTAATTTTTAATTATTAAAAGATTTCTCTTTGTGTTCTATGTTGTCTTTAATCTTTTTTTAAATTATTAATAGGCTTTTCTTCATGTTCAATATTGACTTCTATTTTTTTTAAATTATTAATAAGCTTTCCTTCATGTTTAATGTTGTTTTCTATTTTTTTAAACTAATAATAGGCTTTGGCTTGGATGTGTGTTGGTATAGTCTTTTTTAGTTGAGTTGCTCAATTCTTACTTGTTGTTTGCTATGGCTACGTTGTTGTTGCTCTTAGAGACTATGAATGTCTTGGTGAACGCAACTCAAAAAAGAGATGTTTTCATCCAAGACTTCATGGCAATTGTGACAGAGTGCTAGTTGAAGTTGTAGAAGTTGTTCTTAAATCCTAACATAACATCTCTGGACTATGTTTCTTTGTATTTAATCAACTTCGATTGTTTAATCATGAGAGTATCAAGGTGACATTTCAAGATTGATATAAACAAGCTTGCACCAACTTTGGTATTCTTGGTGGATGATAAGAGCTTGCATGCTGGTTCGTCATGAGGGAGAAAGGCTCACACAACCAAATTTCACAACTTTACTAGAGCGCATTAAATCAGACGTGACAAGTGCATAACTCTCCCCTACTTGTTGCCTTTTCATTTTTTAAGTTCACATTTCGTGTATAGTTTGGGACTAGGAACGCCATATTTGTTAAATTAAGGCTTTTACTTGAATTTAGAGCTTTTAAAACAATGAAGAACTTTTAGAAACGCTTCACACTATTGCAAAAAGTTGATAGTCTATTGAATTCTATCAATTGCTTTGTTGCTGATTATAGGAATGGAGTTTAGTTTTGTAACAAGTGAAATTTCTGGCTTCCTTCTATGCAGAAACAATTGCTCAAATGCTTGATGAAGTCAAATCTCGCTTCCCCTTCCATAACCTCATGGACGCACCTGGTGTGTTGTACCCATACTATTGCCAACAAGAGAATGCCGAGGTTCATTTTAGAAAGCACATAACTATTCTAAAGGACTTCTATTGCATGTTGAAGTGGATTGGCACGGAAGTTGATGGCAATCGAAGGCTCATCCCCCCACTCTTTGATCATTGCAAGTATAAAAGTCCAAAAAGTATACACATTGGTGAATTTCCCTTAAGACGCATGTTTCAAATAGTGGGTCCATTCAGCTAAGAGATATTGCTAAAGCAAGAACGCCTAGTTCAATAGAGTGCTTTCACATGTCAACCTTTGATTGCAACCATGCATGATGCAATCTTACTTGGACGTTAAGAATTGAATTGTAATTTGCACAAACAAATCATATGAATCACATTTGGGTCATTGTGTTGGTCATGCTTGTCATTTCAAAGTTTTATATTTTTTATCCTTTGATTTATTCTCATTAGGACGTTGAAGTATCACCTGTAGTTTTGTAGGTCCATTGCTCATGTTTAAGTTTTTTTTGTTATGTTCCTTGTGTGTGAACATAGTGCCATATTAGACACATTGTTTGAAACAATGCAGCCAATATAATGCCAAATTTGTAGAAATTTAGTTGACAATATGGCAGATTAGTTTTTGTGTTTCAACATTTGTAACCAATTGTGTGTACATGTTTGTTTGCTAGTTTGTTAGTTGCTAAATCTTGGATGGTAGGATAAATATGTATCGCTAGCTATTCCCCATTACAACTTGATTTTTTTTCTTTTAAAAGGCCATGCAAAAAATAATTGGAAAAATAAAAACCGAAAAGAAACAACTTTCATTTGCCATATCAAACACGGAATTTCCAAATAAGTAGCCATCTAAGCGTTTGGCCCAAAACCAAAAAATAAATCATTGCTCCTGATGTTAACATTGTCCCGAATCACATGGCCGTGATGGTCTCTGAGTCCACCTCCAATAATGTGGAGGTCATGTGCAAGATTCCAGGGCCTTTTTTTCATTTTTTACAAAGTACCAAAGTGGCGTTATAAAATGTTATTGTGGTGCTCTAAATTTCAGCATCCATCCAGATATGGGATAGAAAATGTCACATTCGTGCATATCACATGTCTCTCATTCTATTTTTATCTACAATCTAATGATTTCATCCAAGACTTTGTTTTAATTCAAAAAAAATTCCAGCAAAAATCTTCACAATTTTTTGCCACTTTTTAGCCACTTTTTTTTTCCTAGTGCAATCTGGCACTAGAAAGCCAAAAAACACAAAAACAAATTGGTGGACACACCTGGTGCATTTGATTTAGACTCTTGGAGCGACAATGACACATTGGTGGATCCTTGCACCAGCATGAGCTACGCAACGAGCTACGCAGACGTTATGTTGCTACCAGATGGATCTAAGGTGAAGACACCCATTCTTGTCCATGTACCCAATTCTGTCATGATGTACCTTGAGATGTACCCAAGGTGCACATTTTGGTTGGTACATCGTGACGGAATTGGGAATGGGTGCTTTCACCTTAGATATGGTTCCATGCCAGCAGTTAGTAGCCCAAGTGCAGTCCGGATCCATTATATAGTTCAGAGTGTTTTTGAAGAACATTCATTCGTCTAGTGCCGGCTCGACCATCGGAATATTTGCTGATCCAATTCGTGACTGTCATCCCCGACGGAGCCCCGGCCTTTTGGTCCAACAAGCTAAGCCAAGCCAAGCCTTGACGTACAAAGGATGAGCAATGTACGTTCCAATGTCCATTGGAACGATCGAGGATGTGACACGGGGACGACTTCTTGGGCTTACCAGATAATTACAATCAATTAGGAGACTGAGCATACATACATACATTATAGCTAGTGTATTGCTTCTTGAAGATATAAAGATATAAAGATATAAAGATACAGAGTGAGCTAGCGCGCAGTTACTGAATATGAATATTCTTGTGAGGTCTATCACTTTCGCTCTACTGGGATCGGAGCAATCTATGTTTCTCTCACTCTCTTTGTAACTGATAGTAAGAAACACGTCGTTTTGAGTGACAACCTTTCACTGATCATGGCCTCCGTCTTGAATGAGCCACGGGTGTATGTTTATGTTGTTGAGGAGTTGTTGAGCTTGAGGCATGCTTGTGCTGCTTGAATTGTCGAGGTAGTCAAATGTAAGTTATGTGGTCTTCCACGTTGTCTTCTGCTTGGTCGAAGCAGCTATAGCACCTGCAAAAGGTGAAACTTGGACCGACTCTTTTTTCCTTTTGTGAAGAGAGTGAATGCAACAATATTGGCTTGTAGCACCATGCTGGAGTCCATTATTGCATGTATACACTTAACAGTCTTCATGTTCGTAACTAAACGCCACTCTACTGCCAAAATCTGAAACATACAATATGCAACTGACCTCTATTAAATATAGAATCTGAGTTTGTTTAAAACACCCAATCCAAGACTAACACGTGACTCTTGACACTAGAAATGAAGCTACTAACAGGCCAAATTTCGAATTCACTTTGAACTGAAAAGTACTATTGTATGTAAGGGAAGCATGGGTCGATGCAAGGATCCATTGCGTGGTTCATCAGCTAGAGTACTCGATCAACTCTCTGGGCGTGCACAAAGTCTCAACTTCATCAAGTTAATTTGAGCACGACTGTTCCTTAATGTCTTTCCATATAATTCTATGTCCATTTGCAACAACAAAATAGTTAACTGCACAACGCGGATAATTTTATGATTAGCAAGAAGAGATGATGACCAAAACCCGGACCAACACAATTCCTGGAATGTCTTGTAAATATTTAGCACCCTTTCTGTCCCGATTGGGTTCTGCCACCACGATCGCATGTTTCAAGCAGTATATCATGTTTTGGACCTTCTTTTGCGCCATCTTCTAGTTCAAGATAGTCAGTGTTTGGCCATTCTACTGCCCGTTCTACTGCCGGTCATGTTCCATCTCGGGGACTGCAACATTGCCGCTCTACTTCTACTTGAGCGAAAAATTGGACGTCGGTGACAATGAACCCAAGTCTCGATCGACGTTGCCTCAATTGACTTCGACATCGATATCTCCACGGTGTCTTTGAAATCTTGTTGTACTGTACATATTGTTTGCAGCTCGACAGTATGAATTTTGGACTTGAATACAAGTTTTTTATGTTCTTGTTTTGCATGCATAGTATTTTTTCTAGCTAACTCAGCCCTCTGTAACTTGCATCTTAGAATTAAGTTGGCATACATGCATGTCAGTTTGGCTTGCAATTAAATTGGCAATCAGTCACCCTCTAATCGAAGAATTAATTTTATGAACTACAGCTTCATGCATTTCGATCTCTCTCTGAAGACTTACTGTGGACACGCTCTTTTAGGAAGGAAACTCGGATTTGAAATTTCAATTGTTTTGCGAGAACACTGACAAATCCAAACAACCCATCCTCACCGTATCCTACAAATTTGAGCAAGTCTTTCAAGGAATTGAATCTTGGGCGCTAGCTTTCCACTTTACAAATGAATAGGATTAATAGATCCATCTAACCAGAGAATTTGATCGGAACGCTTTGATCGAAGTGGCAATTTGGTCGAAGAAGCTGAACTTCTTCCTATTGCTAATAGCGGTCCATTCACAAGCGTCAGAATTTGTTGAATTCGAACACGTCTCCAGTCTCCACAGCAGTCCCGACATAGACAGGGGATGGAAGAGCAAAGAAAAGCGGCAGTCACACCACGGTGGAAATCCAAATCCAGATCCTAACCGGAAGAAGACAATTCATGCACCGCAATAGCAATAACAAGAACCAGGCTCTACAAACGTTAATTTTGGAGCTGCAAAAGCCCGTAAGCCCTCACTGTCAAAATATCATCGACAAAATTACAAAACCTTCATAAGTTGGACATGCATCATTCTAAAATTATTTTCATCAATGTGTGTCTTGACGGGGGAGGGGGGACTTCTGTCAAGTCTCCATGTTCGGCATAAGCTGGAAAAAAACTCACTATCAAACACCGAAACTCAAACCCACTCATTGAAGTGACTTATACATATCTTTGCAGTTTGCCCTGTACTTTTCAATTAATATGGAACTGTCTACAATTCAAGGAATACCTCGACTTAAGAAAAATCTCTAATGGGAGTCTCTTCACATTCTGAAGACAAACTAATAAAATTCATGGGATGACATGAAGCCCATCCAACAGCCTGACCTCCACAAGACCTACTATTATGACAACGCCACCACAGTGTTACTTTCTATTTGATGGTGCTCAAGGTTTCGAAGAACAATTCGTGCGAACACTTTAGCCTGTAGTGATGCAGTGGCTGCAGCAGCCACAGTCCGCAGAACCCTGCTTGCACCAGCCTTTTGCAGAAGAATTACATGGTGCAATGCATGCCTCCCTCCTGGCATGGTGAACTGTGCCACGAATAGAGACAAGTGAGTAGATTAATTGGAAGCAACGGTTCGGGCAAAGCTTAGGAAACGACAACCAAAAGCCAAAGAATAAGATACGGACACCTAAAAGAGTCTCCACAAGCATACAAGCATGGTCCTTTCATTAGACATATTCAGTTATTACAGGGTCCCGTTGGCCGTTGGAAGAGAATCCCAACGCAAGTTAGCACGTACTTATGGGACACCATCTAAATAAACGATGAATTTTCAAAGTGTTGATAGCAATTATATCCAAAGTCGAAACTGGACTCTCTACGTACAATTCTGGCAAAAGTCAATAGCGTTGCCTCACGGTAAGGGTTGCACTTAGGTGGACTTATGTACTTCAATCTCCATATCTTCATCAAACTAGAAATCGAAGACACGGCAACCCTAAACATCTCGCCTGCGTCGGATCATCAAGGGAAATTACCTGCAGAAGAGCAAACGCTGCACAGGCTCTCAAAACTGCAGCCCCGTTCCTTAACATAGCCACAAAGCGTCCGATCTCGGCTCCACTGCAAGCACCAAAATCAAACAATAAGAAACATCGAATGACGGTCACTCCACATTACACACTTTCTCAAAATTTCTACAATATGGAAGTACGCTCCGTTGACCGGCCAGTTCGTTCCATAGAGGACCTGGAGGAGAAAATTCAACATACGATAGGATCGCTTCCTCCAAGCCCAAAGCTCTTAACACCTCTGCAGATCCTGTTCCTCACAAACTCATAAATAACAAACCCTACAGACCCTAAACCGCTACACCATGCAAACTGTCATGCTGAACTTTGATCCAAGATTTATGAGTAAGGGGTCCCAAAACAGCTTGATCTCATTGACCTTGGATATTTCAAACTACACTAGGGTCCTCACTGCTCTGGAGAGGAGTTCGGCGCCTTCCATACCCCATGGAGCATCAGGACTACACAGCCTGTCCAATTGGACCAATTCATACGGATAGAAAATAATGTGAAACGACCTCCAAATCATAAGCACACCAGCAGCCTACAACTTCTCATCAAATATACTCTTCAAAGCAAGTCCATAGTAAATCCAAGACTCAACACGTGTACTTGCAATGAAGAGCGCCTGGAAACCCTGAGCACTATCATATCCACATGATCGTTTACAACTAAGGACCTAGGTGCGCCTTTTATATACCTCCTAGAAACTCCACAGTTGAGACTGCTGTAGAAGATACATACCACACATAGCTTCCACTTTCAGACACCCAGGTGACGAAATAATGGTTTTTCAAGGTGCCACATAACGATTAACAACACTCCAAGTCAATAGCAAAATGCCACATGCCACTTCATCATTTAGGCATTCTTGATTCGAATTATTTATGTACGAATCTGACAGTCACAAAGGATATTCATCAGTTACCTGCATCTGAGGTGGCCAGCTTCTTGAATTCTTGCAGCCTCCGCGACCTGGTTGAGAGTGGCAGGGGCCCACGATGAGGCAGCCGCTGTAAGAGCTTGTTGGTCAGAGAAGGTTTGAACGAATGCCTCGATGTCACGCAAGGCCAATCTTCTCGTCACATCCAAACTACTTTGGGTCCTACCATTGCTCTCTCCATTGGATAATCCAAACGCAACTTCATCCATCCTGCAACACGAAGAACCACATGGGAATTAATTGAAGCACATATATGCTGCAACCACCTCAACGTCGCTTTGCCAGATGGCAAGGAACAGCAAGGAAATACTTGAACTTCCATCATCACATTCGTTACGTTGGCGATATTTCAAAAAACTGGCGCAGGCGGAAAAGGGCTCTCAAGTACGAATCAGAGCAGTTTGAGATGACCCCATGGAAATGGAGCGGTTGTTGAGACTCCTTGGAAATCTGAGACGTAAATTTGTCTTAGATCTTAGAGCTCGGAGGTTTAAAACAAGACTCTCACTAGGAACCAGATCGGATTGAGAGCCATTTGAAATCTCAGATCTATACCAGTCCAAGGCTCTAATGCTCTGAGGTTTCAGTCGGGAACTGAGACCGATCTGAGCACTAGAGAGTCCTAATTTTCAATACTTGAACATCACATATTGACACAGTGAAATTCACCAGAAATAAACAATATGAGGTTTTGCTTCGTTGCCCTCAGATGACTATCGGACACTAAAGCTGACAGAAACACACTCACGCTAGTCAGGAAATAATGCTCAAGCGTACGAGTTGATATGCCACTTACATTTCTACAAATCTCCTAAAACAATGTCACCTTCAGCACAATACAAACACCATCCAGATATCAAAGGCTACCATATACAGATGTGCATGCTGTACCTGCCATCAAACATGTATGCAAGAGCCAAAGCTGCCATAAACCGTGCCATTTTCGATTTCGATGACGAGCATAAATGTACAAGCGCCGGGACTCCCTGCTCGTCCACCATGCGCAGGGCATTACCCGGATTGAAAGCTAAGTTCCACAAGGCTCCCACAGCAGTTTCATGAACGTCCTACAACAGGACATTTGCAAATCAACTTCGCTTAGAAACACGGAACATTGTGAAAACACACCGTTAGTTTACGAAAATGGACAACAATTTACAAGCAGTGGTCACAAATGCTACAAATGACAGTTCCTCTGAAACCTCCTTGAACTTTGAACTTTTTAAAGGGATGTTTTGGGATTTTATCTGCCTTTTGTCCTCTACACTTTCTGAACATGACCACAACACAACCGTCGGATTCGAAGCTCTGGAGTGATATATCACGGATGAAAAATCTGGACTGTAGGCTGCAAAGCCAAGCACCCTCATCTTTATCCAAAGCCTTACCTCAAAATCAGAGTGCGCCAGCGTGATAAGTGGAGCAACTCCGCCCTCACGACCAATAGCAATGCTGAACCAAAAAACGAATTCGAAAAGAAGGCGCCGTCAGTATATCGTTGAAGTTAATCCAAAGAAGAAGAGAAAATAACACGACTAAATCATGGCGCTGTTTCTCACTTCGACACCATCTCAAATAATTTCACTTCATTTCTCGACGTAATATACTACGACTCAAGCTATAAGGCACTCAACACTGACATCTTGCCATTCAAATTAAAATATTGAAGAGAGAACCCATTCAAGAGAGCTGACGAGAAATAGTACCTTAAGTTTGCTAGCAATATACATATACAAGCTTCACAAGCAAATTTACCACCCACGCTAAAATCATGCAATATAAATACTCACCTGTTAGCTTCGGAGACAGATAAACCCCACAATGCACCAGCAGCTCTCTCCTGCAGACCTTGAGATCCGCTGCTGCAACCCTGGGCCAAAGCAACCTACACAACCACCACAGGCATGTCATGCATCACAACTTCATTCGAGCCCAGATGATCGACGGTGAAGCTAAGCATCACCAAGTAGAGTATGTGCAAAATCATAATAGCATAGCACTTGTGCAGTTACCAACATGGCTTAGCCATAATGGACTTTAGATGTTTCTAATAATGAATGAGGCATTAGGGGGTAAGACACGAGCCTAATTCTAGATGAAAAACAAATCAGGAGGAGGCTGCAATCATAACTTTCAAGACATCAAAGTGTTTTCGCAACCACAATTGACAACCAAAATCTAGATGAACTCACCAGTGCCTCGACACCACCAGCTGCCGCAATGGCTTCCCGGTTTCGATCATCAAAAGAAAGATTCCACAAAGCCCCAGCTGCTTCTTGTCTGCAATGTCATGAGGCAAGCTGGATGTAAGAGAAGAAAAAGCACTGGTCTCAACTTGCCCAACTTCAAAGACCAATACAGATATTCTTGCGCTGGAAAACTGCAGATCGGCAGGACAGATTCCACGTACCTGACACCTTCATGATTGGAGCAAGTGAGATGCACGAGAGCTTCAAGTGCCCCCGGCTCCCGTCCTACAGCAGCGTTATTACCATTGCTGTCCCCATGTGCAGCAAGATTAGCTAAAGCGCGTGCTGCCTGCAAGGTTCACAAGGAGACTGAGAAACGGATGATAGACTCGTGTGACAAACTTTCCCATGCGAGGTGGTGGTTTGGTCCAGGCATTATCTGTCCAAACCGCCTCCTAAATATCTACAATGCACTCCGATATAATAATAAAACGGACAGTTAAGAATGTGTAATAAACCCCCACGATGAAAATAAGACATAAAAACAACGATAAATGAAAACCAAGCACGATGCCACTCGTTACATCACAGGAGTCTACTAAAACACGAACACAAACTATTCGTAGAGAAGCCTTTCTCAAACGCCTGAGGTACCCAACACTGTGTATCTCCTCATGGAAATGGAATCAGGCTGCCATGAACACATCTCAGTTCTAAAATTTGACATCTCTGGATTACAGGATTGTAACTGCTAATACCTGTTCTTGCACCCCTTCATGACTGCAAAAGCGTGCAAGCAAAACAAGCGCCCGTACACCATCGGCCCTAGCAACTTCCATGCTACACTTGTCGTCAGCTGCTAGGTTAGCTAGCGCACCCGCTGCTCTCTCCTGCTATTCATACAGATCATGCTCAATGTCAGTATCAACTGTTCCCAAAAGAGTCTCATCAAAGATACCAAAAAGACGAGAACCTCCCTCACATGGTCACAAATAGGTTTACAAATGTGTGTTGGGTGCGCAGGGGTGCAAAACTTCATTATAGCCGCATCATGGAGCAATAGCAAAAGATAAAACGAAAGCAATATACACGAGTTAGTGCAATTCAAAGAATATATCCAATATTGAATTGCAGATCAGATCATGACATTTCAAATTAACTGACAAGTAATTCAGGTGCTCACCAGGACACCCTCCCCTCCAGCAGGCCACTTGCATGCTAAAGCTAAATCCACGAGAGCTTCAATTGCACCTGCTCCAGCTATAGCACCCTAATTACATTAACGGTCCAATTCGTGAGTAAAACCGCAAATATATCGAGCAACTGGCAAGCTCGCATGAGTAATAATTGCGATATCCACCCAAAATCAGGCCCTAATGCCAAATGAATTTCTGCAATCCAAGTCTACACAATAAAAATTTGTTACACCCTCAACCGGAATTGAAACAGACAACCAGAACGCCCAGTTTTCTGACAAAATTGCAATATAAAATAGTAGACCAGGAGAAACGCAATCCGCAAAAAGATCTCGGCAAAGATGGCACGTCACCTTGTGTTCTTCTCCAACTGACAGATTCCATAATCCTCCAGCTGCCTCCTCAGCAACCCACCGATTAGGAGACCTGGCCAAGGCAGCCAGGATACTAATTCCCCCTTCCAAAGCAACTCTCTTCGCAACTTCCGTATTGACGGATAAATTTGCAATAGCCTGCAAGAAAGAACAAGAGACGAGAATAAGATGCAGAAAGAAAGAAAATATCGCCAATGAGATCGCTTAACCCCGAAAGGACCGAGATTTCATAGTCTGAAGATGACCAATTGGATTGACCATCCTGTTAAAATATAATTTGGCCGAGGACACCCGAATCAGAGAAGAACATTGCATGTAGTTGTTCCAAAAAATATTGAACAAAGAAACCCCAAAAGACCTTCTCAAAAGTGCTTTAAAAGCATTAGGTTCAATTTTGAACCTCTTGGTCCTTCAGGGATACATCTAAACACGTAAGATGCCAGTTCGGCAACAACACCACATTCACAATTCAAGCTTATCCATGAGGGAACGAGGACTACCTTGGCAGCTTCAGATTGCACACCCTCACGCGAAGACTTGGCGAGACCTAAGAGCAAGGCAATGCCACCCGCATTCATCACAGCTTCTGCTCGTGCAGAATCCACAGTTGCATTGTCATCATCCACAACTACAAACGTAGCCAGCGCAGTCGCGGCCCTTTCCTGTACATCCTCCCGGGCGCTTTGCACCAGTCGCAGCATCATCGCAGTCCCCTGATTCAACCAGAAGCTGCCCAAGCTGGGCGCATTACTCTCTGCAATTTTCAAAAGCGCATGGGACAACATCCACTCCGTCCACTCCACCACTTCAGCGTCAAGGGGACTACTGCTGGAGCTTGGACCTACTCTTGATGCCTCCTGGGAATTGCGCGAACGCGGCAACAGAGCCTCCAAGCCTTCGTTCAGGTCTGTGAAGCGGGACAGCAAGACGGCCTTGGACGTTGAGGGCTTAAGGCTGCTGCTGGACTCTTCGTCCTCCAGGAGAGGACAGTGCAAAGCGCACACCACCTTGAGTTCCGGAGCTGCAAGAAGATGCGTCAGCGCAGAAGGGTTGATTTCTGTGCGGGAAACATCTAACCCTACCAAGTTCGGCAATTTGCTCCAGCAAAGTGCCGCAGTGGTCCACACAACACACCTGCATCCGGCCACGGACAGAAACCGGAGGCTCCTGGCGGTCGTAAACGCCCGCTCGTCGATGGTAACGCTGTCCAAAAATCCAACGTCGCTGAGACTCTTACAATGCTGGAACAATTGCAGGATAGCATCCCTGTCCACCTCGCGCATTCCCGAGATACACAGGCGTCGCAATTTAGGGCAACAAAGAGCCAACACCTTCAGCGCCTCACTCGTCACGCGCTCGCAATCCGAACCAATCTGCAAGCTCTCCAGGCTCCCATGGCGAGCGGCCACCATCGACAACGTGGCATCCGAAATTTGACTGCAACAATCCCCGGTCAGCTCTCGCAACTGCGTCGCTTCTAATTTCACAATCGACCTCGCAAACACCCCGCCCCGAAACTTCAGGCTCTCCAATTGCGAGCACCGGCTGGCGAGCGTCGACAGGATCTCCGCGTCCAGCGTATGCGCTCGCAGATCCAAGGATTTCCACAACAACGGAGCACGTCCCAGCACGCGCCATGCCCCGCACACCGACGCCAAGCGCGCCCGGTCCCGGTGACTCAGCAATTGGAACAGGCCCAGAACGGTGTCGTCTGGCAATCCCAGCCAATGCGCATACCCGGGAGCCGACGTCACCACCGAAGGCAATCCACAAACGGAAGCGGCGGACGACGTCGACGACGACGAGGTGGTGGTGGCTGCTGCTGCTGCTGCTGCTGCCGCTGCTGTTAATGTTGTTATCCTGGCCTTCTTGAAAATCCCCGACTCCTGATCTTCGGGCCCCAGGGTAACATTGCGACGCCTCTTGTTGCTCATATCCTCTCCTCCGACGCTGCGTTTCATCGCCCGCAGCAATCCCTAGCTACAAATTCATCGAATCTGAATCTCCCTCACTCTCTCTCAGTCTCCCTAATCCATACATACCAGAAGCTCTGCTGTCTCCGTGTCCCTGTTTCATAAACCAAGCTCTCCTCCTCTCTCCGTGTCCCTAATGCACCACAGAGCCTCTCCCTCCCCGAAGCCCTAATTGCCCTAATACGCTTCGTTTCCGCTCTCCGTGTCCCGAATTGCCCTAATTGGCTCGCCGAGTCGAGAACAAATCCCCGAGAACGCAACCCTGCGCATCCTCGTACCCAATCTCCCCCTCCGCTCCGTCATTTCCACGGCCTCACTCCTCCATCACCGATTTCCGTGATCTGACCGGGGATCGTTCAGTGGAATCTCCACGCCAATGCGTGAGAGAAAGAACACCGGCAACTTTTATCGTCCTAAATTGCGCGAAGTTATTGCTGGCACCGTAAGCACAATACGACGTTACTGATGATCGATATGAGTTTGGGAAGGAAAAAGAAGAATGAGAAAAAAATGGACAGCAAACCCTTGGCAGCCAGAAGGACAACTTGCAAGAGGACGGAGACAAGCTTAAGCTTCGTGGAGGAATAAGCTGAAGTGACGTACAAGGTCGCAATCTCGCCACACAAGTGAGGGAGTTGCCGCGAGGGAGACGCCATAGTCGTGCCCTTTCTTCAACGCTGACTGCCTGCGACTTGGCTTGTCTTGGTCCGGTTCAGCTGTTCGGCAGGCTCGGCCTGGTTTGTTGACTCTGTCCTTCTGGCATCGACTGTGGTTTCTCAATCCGAATTTCCAACACCTATCTACAACCGCATTCACACTGCACAACACGATTAGGGTTTGGTTGGAGGGGAGGTCGACTAGGTTGAGCATGTAGCCAATATTTTGTGATGTTATCATTCTTTTATAGGATGAATGTAATATATTTTGGATGAAGAAGTAAGTCTTCATCTACAGTTTGCATGCTTCATCTTTGACCTTAGCTTCATACTCAGCAAAAAGATTGCTTTCAAATTTATTGAAATGAGAATCATGAATTTGAATGTACTTGTTTTTGAAGTAGCAAAAATTTGATTTTGCAAAAAGAAATTTAAGAAATATTTGGTAATGTGTATTGTTGTTTCTTAGTAAATGAAATCCTAAGTAGCTACAAAATTTTAGGATCGTGTAGTTAATTCTTGGGTGAATGTGCAAATTTTGGATGAATAATAAATATATTAATAATTATATTTTGTTTGTTTTCATCGATACTAGTGTGTCTTGTGCTATAGCCACAATATAACAAAATAAAAGTAAAAAGTAATTTCTAATTTATAAAACTTTAAAATTCAATATATATTTTTGCCATGAGTCGGAATGCCACAAAACAAAGTTTGAGCACCCTTTCTTGCTAAGGGCCTTCTAACGATACCAACAATGCAACTAAGGGATGCACAATTCCAAAGATCCAACCGTAATAAACAAAATAAAACAAATAGCCTCATTTTAAGGTATATTCATCTATACTAGTATGTCATGTGTCATTGCCATAGTATAATAAAATAAAACTAAAATTAATTTTCTAATTTTTTTTATTCAAAAAGCTTTGAAATCCAATATCTTTTCTATCGTGAGCTAAAATGCCATGAAACAAAGTTCGTGCACCCTTCTTCACAAAGAGCTTTTCAATGGTACCGTATAAATGCAATTATAGGATGCACGGTTATGGAGATCTCACTATAACAAACATACAAAACAAACAGCCTAATTTAATCCATACACTAGTGTGCTTGTGGTGTTGCCACAGCCACAACGTTGGTAGTATGTGAGCATGAAAATGTGAATTTTGAGCATATATATAAGTAAATGTATTGCAACCATTGAAGGTGCTTATAATACAAATGCCTATAATATAGGTACCTATATCATAGTTACACTATAATCATGGAAGGTTTTTATAATATAGGTCTATAGTATTCTAAGCTCATGATTACTAGCAACTTCACACCATAGGTCCAAATGTCACATAACAAAGCCTTGCATCCCTCTTTCACTGAGAGCTTTATGATGGTATTTGGATTGCGATTGGAAACGGCATAGTTTTTGAGATGTCATGTAACAAACAAAATAATTTTTCAAATGTATAGATTTTTATTTATCATCCATATTCATAGAAAAAAAATCCTTCATCATTCCAAAGAGGATTGTTTGTTGCACTATCCAAAATGAATCATGAAACAAGAACTATTGGACCATAGGCTTTGTCCTAGATAAACGACAATATTAGTTTATTGATAGTAGATAGTGGAACAATTAAACAAAGAAAACATATAATCTATGATATACAAGAAGAATTTAAAACTAATATTTTTTAAATAAATAAAAATTATCCCTCCATCTCATTGGTTGGATAAGGAAGGGAGGTCAACTAGTCACAACTCCCCCTCCGACCAAACCCTAACCATGTTGTGCAATGTAAATGCAATTGTAGATAGGATTTGAAAAGTCGGATTCATAAACCATAGTCAATGTGAGAGTTCATGCCATTGTCTCTATCCAAAACCAATAAAAGCTTGGTTATCATAGTTAACCACATTATTTAAGATGGTTTGGTTCTTTTCAATTCTTAGACTTGGAAGGTTTTCAATTGGAAAATTAAATTGTTTTTCAATAATGGAGGTTTGGCCTTTCAACTCTTTCAAACAATAACACATATACAGATATATTGAAGCAATATATACACATGCTTTGACCTAATCCACTAATGTTACATTTATGTAGTTGCAAATCTATCTATTATATTAATTCCATTGTATTATAATTCTATGCATGTCTTGTTTAGAATATGGTTAAATTTTGTCCAAAATATACTTCTTCATTGCCAAACATACATGCTTTGGTTTTAGTTCTACTAGATTAAATTGCTTAGGGGGACAAATGGGTCTATAAATGGATTTGGGTATGAATTCATGCCATGATTTTTTGAAAGTTTTTAAATCATCATTAATATACAACATGAGTGTGTCCAAGTGTGGATTTCATATTTTTTCAATATATAGAAAAGGAAGAAGTTGTATTATTTTCAAGATGTACAAATTTTTTTGTAAATATCAAAAAGGCTAATTTAGCCCCTTAAGGACTATGGGTAGTCTAAATTTCCAAAATTATGAAGATGTATAATAAGGAAGAGATGTAAGTTACAATCTTAAAAAATTCAAAAGTGCAAAAGTTATAACCTCATTTGGGGATAACAATACCTTTTTTAATGAATCAATTTTATTATTTAAAAAAATTTAAATCAAATAATTTCTTGTATATTTTTTTAATATTTATGGTTGTATGTACTTCCATTGTGAAATTTTAGCAGTTTCATTTGGGTAGTCTTTTTATTCTGGTTTACTAGTATTTCTAGCTATGCAGGTAGAGCCCTATGCTCTCCAGTTAGGGCAATGCCAAGGTAGGTGTCTCAACAAGTGCTGTTGGGCCATTTTTTTATGGATTTCAGATGCCGGAAATTATTTTTCCTTATCTTTCACTTGAAGAAAAATTGATGTGGAATCTAACACAAGTGGGTTTATATTTTTCAGAGCATTTAGGAGTTACTTATGAATTTTCAAAGAATTCTGCAGTAGGCACCTATTTGTGATCCTAGGCCTTGCAAAAACCACTTGCGTGCAGTTTGAAAAAAAATATGGTTTGACCAAAAACAAGCATTGTCACATTCAAAAAGTAATACACAAGGGCCCTAAATTCGACTCTCACTAAACTTAAACATACCCTACATTCTTTTAACATTTGTAAGAAGGCAATTGGGCATTCAAATCCCATTTCAAAAAATTAAGTGGACACATCTTGGCTTTGAAATGGACCCTCCCTGGCTCTTATTCCATCTATTGACAACCCTTAATTATGCAACACCATGCATTAAGAGAGGTTGGCAATCCATTTTAGAACCATCTAAGCTTACTCTCCATTTCAAAGCTCCGTACAGGTTTGTCTGAAAAAGAGGGTCGCTTTTTGAGGCACTAACCTTACATTCCATTTCAACAAGGAAAAGCCTCGATACTCTTCAAAGGATCTCTCGATGAAAATTCCAAGACGGTGGTGATCATTTGTGTGTGGCCACAAGAGTGTTTTTTAAATGAGACAGTATAAGCAATGCCCCCCCCCAAAAAAAAATCCCATAATCAAGTAGAACAACATAGAGATGAAAACTCATTCATTAATTGTAAAAAGTATACATTCATCCTTTAGTGGAACAATTGATGAATCTTGCTTTTACATTTTTATTGTTTAAGCCATTATTAGTAAAGATACATGACTTTTACTTTTCTCCTTGTAATTAATGTAAAGTACATAATACTAGTTGGAAACCTACAACTATTTTTTTTCAAACATTGATTTGGAAGGACTTAACATCACTCTTTTATTTTCTTCTTTTATTTTCTTCTTTTACTTTCTTCTTTTACTTTCTTCTTTTACTTTCTTCTTTTACTTTCTTCTTTTATTTTCTTCTTTTACTTTCTTGCTTTTACATTTTCATGATTTTATCCTTTATTTGTAAAGATACATGGCTTTTACTTTCTCTTTGTGATTAATGTAAAAGTATAATACTAGTTCAAAACACTATATAAATGAAAAACATACAACCATTTTTTTCACACATTGATTTGGAAGGCTTAGCATCATTTCTTTATCTTCTTCTTTGTGTGCTTCACCAACTTGTGTGCATTTCAATTATCCCATGTAATTGAAAACCATTTTAGATTGTTTCAAGAAAAAAACAACTCTTCTCTCTTTCTACTAGTACAAATACATTTTCAATCTATTGAGCCATTCTCAATCCTTGAATCAAGTCTCAGGTTATCACAAGTCTTCTCAATACACTAGCTAAGTTTGCACTAACAA
This sequence comes from Antitrichia curtipendula, assembly GCA_951230915.1. Lineage (NCBI taxonomy): Eukaryota > Viridiplantae > Streptophyta > Bryopsida > Hypnales > Leucodontaceae > Antitrichia > Antitrichia curtipendula. The sequence goes on along the minus strand of OX579634.1, from coordinate 29,828,491 downwards.
TAGAATCAACAACAATGGGTATGGATAAGAATGCAAAAAAGGCGGCGGGGGGATTCAAGAAAACATACATGGTGAGGAAGGTCATGACTCCCAAATCCAACTTAGTTAGTATCACAAAATCATCTCAAACATCAAGTCATTATGGTAGACCCATTGTTGTGAAGGGAAAGCATTTGAACTTAAAAACCATGGTTGTACCGGCCCTTGGAGATCTTGTAGCCAAAGCCAAGGTAGCTAAAAAAGAAACTCTTGATATCCAACATAATTTGATAGATGAGCAACACTCCTTGCCAAGGATTGTAGGTTTTGAAGAATTTTGTGCCATGTATCAACAAGAACTTGATGTTGCTCTTGAAGAGGACAAAATGGAAAACACGGTTGTTTAGATGAAGTATTTCACAAGTCTCACCTAGTGAAGATCCATCCAATATATAAGTTCTACAAAACGGATTGCTTCCTCGCTTGCGCCATGTTATTCCTATGAAATCAAAATTGTTCCAAAAAAAAAAAAAAGAGGAAAAAAAAGAGAGAAAAAATGAAAAAAATGAAAAAAAATGATGGAAACTATTACAATAGTTTAGAAGATATCGGAGATTAAAGTGAGAGAACCAAGATGCGCATGACAAAGCTCTGATTCTGCAGCAAGAATTGAGCTACTGTTCAATGAAAAGAAACACAAATGCACAAATTCCAGACAATGTCAGCTGGAGTTATGACCCTCTCCATACTGGAATTTAAGCATATTGAAGCACTTTCAATCTGAAAGATTGTTGTCCATGTTTCAAAAATAATTAAATTATGGAAGAAAATAATATTGTAGCAGAACTCGAAAGGATTTGGCATGGCCTACTTCAGTGGGTGATTGTTTTCTGTTCACAAGGACAGAATTGTTCTTCGCCACCTATAAAAAAAGTGAACAAATTGCTTCTTCCATTTGATCCCAAAAAAAGAAAAAAAAGAAAAAAATTAAACAAATTAACAATGAAGCATGCATTTTGGCTTCATAATGTCAAGTCCAGTTTCCTACATAGATTTGTCACCATTCCATTGGATAGTCACAAAAGCATCATAACTCATATTGCAAACCCTCTTTCTACACCCTTAGATTTGCTAAAAGTACAGATATAGACGTATGTAATGAACATTAGACTTGGCATTATGTCCTATAAAGCTATCAAACCTCTTGGCTCTTGAGCATTATCTAGTCCATGTCTCTTCCCATAACGACACTGATATAAATGTTCAATGAAAAAATACACACAAATAGTGCAAAAATTACTTGGCAATTGCTTGCCGTCGAATTATTACTTGCTAAAGAATTCATTTCAAATTTGAACTTTGGAATCCCCCTTTTACGAACACTCTCAAGAAAATATGGCACAAAAACATTTATAAAGAAGGATGCCATTTTAAGCCACAAAGGAGCTGCAACCACGCCTCCAACAAAAACAACATTATGGATTGACAGAAGCTATTGAAGTGCCAAACCCAGAGCCTGAAGATCGTCGGCCCATCATAACATTCAAGAGCCTTCAGAGAGGCTGCCTTTGCCTCTCTGAAGTCTTCATCCACGAAATGCATCCACATATTATTAATGTAAGCTTCAAGACCGAGACAATGGCAGTACATTTATGGTGCGATCTTTTTTTTTTGGCTAATTCTAGGACAAAATATATAAACAAATAATTATAAAATAGATGGTCTGTCAAAACCCAAAGAATTCATTGACTATTCTACCAAAGAAATCTAACCCTTTGCCATCAATAATTTATTTTGATTGTTTTTGTAGAAAAGAGAAGCTCTTTATGTAAACTTGGGGTGGTAGGAGATAGAACAACCCATGTGCGATATGTAATTTAGAGTTTGTAATTTCTCAACCGCTCATAGTTAAGTCTAAAGTAGAAATTGTGTTAAAATTATAATTTCAGACCTCATTTAGGCATAGTGGAATACCTTTTTTTTAAAAATTTGAACTAAAAAAAGATGGGGAATCAAGCTAAGTTTCATCTCCAAAAATCCTTTTTAAATTTAGATCTTTCAATCAAAAGTTATAGACAAATTTCAGAGAGGATGTATGAAAATGTCAAAAAAAAATCCTTTCAAACCCCTCTAAACGGATTTTTGGAGATGAAATTTAACTTGATTCTCCAATTTATTTCAGTTCAAAGTATTTTGGAAAAAGTTATTTCACTATGCCTAAATGAGGTCTGAAATTATAGTTTTAACACAATTCCTACTTTAGACTTAACTATGAGCGGTTGAGAAATTACAAACTCTAAATTACATGTCCCACATGGGTTGTTCTACCTCCTACCACCCCATATGTACATAAATAATTGTCTTCTAATTCCTAATCACAGAGCATGAATGGCTTACAAAACAATGTGACGGAATTCAAATAGTGAAATTACTGACCACAATGAATTGATTGGTTTAAAGCTATTTTTTTTCTGTATTGCCTGAATTGGGGGTGTTTAATTTCCCAGTAACCTGATTGTGCAGTCATGACCTTGGCATTGAGTAGAAGTCTGACATTATTGACGCGTGGCTTATTAGCTAATGTTGGGTGTGGAATATTCCACATCATTCCGTCAGAGGAAAGGCAGCTGCTCTCACAGCTCTTGAATGTTATGATGGATCCCACTTCATTTTGTGATTTGGATTTGACAAACAAGCTTGAAATTATGATATTTCATTGACTATATTAATTTTTCAATTTTTCATTTGAAGTGGAAACTATGCTCGATAAGTTTCAATTTGAAGCCCATAATAGTATTGGACAAAGGACCTTCTAGTGCTTAAAGTAATTGATGTAACGTACTAGACACTATGTATTGAAGCTTGTATTATATAAATTTTGTTTGTTTTTACCTTGAGTATAAAAAATTGTCTAAGGAAGATCCAACAATATGTTCATATTTTTTTGCCCCTCTTGATTTTTAGTTGCTCCACTTTGTCCCTTTGTATAGTTTCTTGACCTTTGTACTCTTTTTTTAATTGTATTCTTTCTTCTCAAAGAACATACAATGATCTTTTTTTAACAAAGTAATAATAATAATAATAATAATAATAATAATAATAATAATAATAATAATAATATAATATTGATCAATAATTAGGGCCTCAATTTTGGGCCAATATTGATCAATATTTTGTTTTCGTAAAGTTATTTTCAAATTATTTGCTTTTTAGCGCACCAATTTGATCATTTTTGGTTGACTACCGCATGCTTCTAGGGTTGATGAAATTGCATCGATTTAACAAATTATGAGTTTCAGCTGTGTTATTTTAACTAATGAAAACCATCCTTAGCAGCAAAATTTATTTGCATTGAAAGTGTGCATTCTACAAGGAGTCCATGATATGGTCACGCACGCACTAATTTTGAATTAATCCTAGAAAAACAAAGTGATATCAACCTTGTGGGTATTGTGTGAATCATTTGCTTACAAAAAACAAACAAGTGCACTCACTAGAAGTCAAACTACTGTGCAAGGCCATTTTTTCTTCACACAAAATTCCAAGGCTGGACATTTTGCACTTTTGTCCTACATAGAAGGATTCTCTATCATCCATCAGACACTAAGTGTCCACAACGTCCTTCTAGGGTTAATCATGTTCCAGGGAATATATGATGTTTGAAGGTCATTCCAATAGCCAGTCCATTAATTTTATTTTAGTAGCTTGCTAGGATTGAATTTTTGAATTTTTTTGAGGAGGAAGTTTAAGAGGATGGGGCCGTATGTTACATTGGTAAACAAGGTAAAATGAACCTTGGAATAATAATGTAATTCCTAAAGGATCAAATGACCATTCAATATAAGCAAAAAATCTCAAGTAATTGCTCATAAAGTCAGATTTGGTTGGATGTTCACAAATTTTTGAAACAAGATGTGAATAAGGTAATTATGCCTATGACAGGCAAAAATTTGGACCAGCCTAATGCAAGCCAAAAACTTCATGAGTAATACATTTTACAAGACACATGTATTGCTCATGAAGTTCTAGGCCTGCATTAGGCTGGTTCAAAGTTGGCCTATCATAGGCAGAGTTACCTTATGTACTTACATAGTGGGAATATTATTGTTTTTCCAATTAGGTGCCTACTTCAAATGTTCTATTGCCTTAAACTATCAGAGTAACTTTGGGCAACATGTGCAAAGATTCTTATTTTATTCAGAAATTTGGCAAGTACATAGCTAACATGATATAAAATGCAATTGTGAAAAAAAATATGTAGAGCAAAAATCTCACTCTAGAAGTAAAAGTCTATTGACTTTGTCAGGCACAATTAGAAAAAAAAACTTTTTTGTCTAACTGCAAATGTTATAGCCCTTCAATCTGTATGGTCAAAATTTCTGAAATTTTTTCCAAACATTTCCATAATAGTTTAGTACAAGTTTGTAGGATTTAATTTCAAGAAAAAAAATTCTCAAAAAATGCAGAAGTTTTTGACAATTTGTGCCTTAAACGTGTCTGAGTCCTTTAGAAGTTAATAATGACTTTCAAATGATAGTTGTAAATATGGTCCATATATACATCAAATCCATACAGTTAGGTCAAGTAGCACACAAAATAATATTTTTTTAATAAAATTTGAAGCCAAAAATTGAAAATTTCTTCTAAAGTCAATCATAGATTGAATATTTACAACTTTCACAATAATATATTTTCTTTAAGTTCAAAATTTTAAGTTCTAATCATAGTGATTTGAAAAGATTTTATCTTTTTTTTTATTCAAGTCATTTTTGAAGGGTCATTTTGTGAACTCAAAAAATTACTTTATGAGGCAAGATCTATCAATAACCTTTGAATTATGGAATATTTGTAAAGCAAAGTCTTCAAAATCTATCAACAATACAAATCTTTTAAAAAATGAAGAATAGAAAAAATGAATTTTTGTGGATTCAAGATGTGTGGTTTATGTTCATCCTTTGTTCAAAATTTGAACTCCTCATCCTTAAAGGTTTAAGGGCTGCAAACCCAATGGTACACAACTTTATGCCAAAAAGTATGGCATGAAAAAATTGAAGAATATATCAGAGTTTGTCATCTTTTGGAGTTGTGCTTCCTTGTCATATTGCTTACTTTATTACTCTCGTTCACATTTGTTCTTCTATTTTATGGAGCAGGTAGCCAGGTAGCCAATTTTGATAAAGTATATATACACAACCAAGCATAACAAGACAATACCAAGGAAAACCAATTCAAATCCGACTTTTATGGAGCCCCAACAAGATTGAAAAAATAGCTCCCCTCGATAGCATCAAAACAACAGTAATCAAGCTTGTTCTTAATCCATACATTAAGTTAGGTTGTTTGTTTTTACGTTGAGATCTCCACCACCATGCATCCCCAATCACATTCTTGGTACTGTCATAAAGCTCTTGGCAAGGAGGGATGTATGGACTTTGTTTTATGGCAATTGGACCTATAGTGTGAAAGATATTGCATTAAAAAAAAAATTATATTGTGGCAATGACACAAGGCACACTAATACATATGAAGTGCCCATTTTCATCATCAATTATTGATTTGCAACCTAGTTGCTCTCGGGGATTCCCATATCTCTACATGTTTCTCCATTCTTGATGAGCATTGTTGCCAAAGTGTTGCGGGTCCATGCTCTCAAAAAGTCAAAATCTTCCATAGCTAGCATTTCTTCCCAACTTCCAACACCTCACATACTGTAAAGTACTGTACATTACATAAAGGCAACAATATAGTCTTCATCAATGATCCCATAACTAGTTCATGGAATTTAATGCAACATGCTACCTAGTTTTACGGAATTTAGTGAGGTATGCTATCTTCAAGACAAACAAGCATCAACTTTGGCTATAGTGAGAGTGAATAGTATTAAAAAAAAAAAATAGAAAAGAAGAGATTTTGCAAGTTGTAAATGATTATTAGGAGTACTATGACACAAAATTGACAGAAGAGATGCTAATTCCAATGTGGAGGAAGTTACAAATTGGCTATCAAATTCTATTGTTTGTTGCAGGCTAGGCTAAAATCTAATTTTTTTAAGAGTTTTCTCCCATGTACATTTAGCTTCTGAAAATATTAAGTAACAATGGAGCGAATTTTAGCCAATTTTGTGAACATTGGTCTTCATAGTCGACAACAACAGTCTTTAGGTTAACAATAGTTTTCACCCAAACTACACTAAATGTTGTTGGTCATGCACGGCATCAATTTGACAATCCTTGAATGCCCCCATGAGCACCTGTTGAATAGTCCAATTGTCTGAAGTGGAAGAACGAAGGGGGAACAAGGATTCATACCCAAGACCCACTTTAATTTCCTACAAAATGCGTAAGTGTTAGAAAGTGGGTACCCCCAAAACCGCCACTAATTGCTATTGTGCCTTATTACTATTAATAGACTATTTACATTTTTATATTTTCGTATTTCCTAATTAGAAAGTGAAAAGAGGTTTCAATGCACCAAAGAATGCACTGAAGTTTGGATATTAGATGCAAAAGTTATGAAGGAACAAAGTTTGGTTCTAAAAGTGTTTCTTCCACATAAGTACACAATTGATTTTGGAATTGTACACAAAGTGAAGATGGTGGTTTAGGATCAATGGTACGTTTGAAGGTGCCCACTATACTTAAACATGCAACTAAGTCCATGGACCAAGGTGAATCACGTGAGCATGCCTCAAATTTAATCAACCTAATTGTGGGAGTTTCAATTTAAAGACTAGAGAGGTTTGTCCAAGCATATTCATCAATGTTCTAAATCCATTAACAAGTGCACTACATGAACTATACTGAATAGTGAAATTAGGTTGCCCCTCATTAATTTCTTGACATTTGACACTAAATTAAGGTTTACAATTATTGTACAAGAATAAACTACTTTTCAATTAGGCATCATTAGAATTGGGACTCATGTACCTCTATGTGTACAAATGAAAATATGTGTAGACTAGTATTTGTTCACTTTGATGGCTTGTAAAATAACTTTCTTGGAGTAAGGCAACGTAATCGTTAAGGTAACCTAGCTAATTTCACTATTTAGTATACTTCTTTTGTTTAATGGTGGCCAATTATCAATTGATGGATTATTAGTCAGGATGGATAAATGCAATTTCTCATCCAACTCTTTTTGTAGAAGGTGCTTGAACACATTTTTCCACAATGGTATTTGATATTATCTCATTGTGGTATTTTTGACTTGATCCATAGATGGTTGTGTAGTGTCATTAGATGTTTTTGGAGGGTATTGGAGGGCCGTTTCAGGTCTGTTTTCCATTCTATGAGCCAACCAAAGTTGGCCAAAATAAATAATAATAATTTATTTTAATTTAATTAAACTAAAAATAATAATTCCTTCAATTATTATTATCTGATGTGGCAGTCTCTTGGCCACATCAAACTACTGCTATGGCCGAGTTCCCATATTTTGGGAACTCGAGGAAACTCACAATCCTTAAGGCTAGTTGAATTTCATCTAATGATTTGAACATCTTCTAGGTCCTAGCTCTTGATGTGAATTTAAGTCATGAAAATGGTCTTTTTTGAATTTGAATCCTACTAATGAAATGAAATCAATGAAGTGTAGTTTATATTCCAACTTCAAAGATTGAAAAATATTTGAAATTAAATATTTTGTTGAAATCTAAATTTTGGACCTAATTCTATAGTGGTGTTAATTTTTTAATTATAGAAATATAAAATAAATATTTGGATTCCAAAATATTATAAGCTATTATGGTATATACATGTATGTCAAAAAATTCAGATTTTTTGAAAACAATTTGTATTCAATATGAATTTCTTTTATATACCTTTGAAAATTCACATTAATTTCAAAAAATTCAAAAAAATATGACATTTATTGGATTTTCCAAAGACAAGTGATTGTCTTTGGAAATTAAATATTAAAATTTTTAATTATAAATAATAAAAAATGTACACATAATTATAGATTGAAAGGATTTTGAAGGACAAAACTATAGTCATATGCTTGTACTTAGAGGGTTCATGTGCGTTGGATCAATTTTGTGTTAATCCTAAATGACACCAAAGACAAAAAAAAGTGTAATGGGTGTATTTTTCTATTACTATAGAAACAAAGAATGCACCTATTGGTTCAAAAATTGAAACATTTTTTACTTAGTGCCTATCACCGAGGTGACGTCCTTTGAGAGTTAAGGTAGATACAACCAAGCATATTTGTAGTACTAACAAAGTGGATGTGGCGTCTCTGAATTCCACTCCTATGGAAATTGAAGCCATGGGCCAAATGATCTCACAAGTAGTCAATAAGCTTTTTTAGCATGCTTAGCGGAACCTTAGCGGAGTGGGACTAAATTAATTGGAATATCTTGAACACAATAAATTTAGGTTAGTTGCATTTAAATGTACCTTTTTTTCTTGGCCCTAGCTAAAATGATGTTGAGGATACATTATTGAAAATAACTTCAAAAATATTTCATTACTATTTTGAGATATTTTTGGTGTAACTATTGTTTAGCTAGAGCGTTGGAGGAGTTGCACAATTCTTTGCATGCTTTGGTACAAGTAGAACCTCTCTTAGTGCATCCTCTTTTAGTGCATAATATGCAATAAGAGAGTTTGCAAACAATAGATGGGCCTTGGCGTGATTCAAGATGGAAAGTTTGCAGACAATAAATGGCCTCTCTAAATGCATAAACCTCTCTTAGTGCATAGTCCTAACACCATGAACTAACAAAGGTTCTACTTGTATAAGAGTTTTCATGCCGAGGCTTTGATATAAGGTAAACTACCCCATTCCAAACCAAATGGGAGAATTGGGAACAATCCCATTGTGAGCTAGATTATGCTGGTGTATAGTCGGGTATTGAAGGCTTACAAACTACTTTTTGGAGTCATTCAATTTTTTTATACAATATGCATTGTAATTGGTATTTTTTTAGTAAGCATAATTATCATTACATCCTTACGCAATTGGTGAATTATTTCATTTAAAATTTGAGATATTTCATTATCATTGATTGAAAATCATTGGTGAAGAATTTTTAAAATTTGATTGCATAGATATGTAGAAAACATCTATATGGCGTATATGCACATCTTTCCTTCTAACAAGCATCTCCAAAAAGCTTAAAAATTTCATCTATAGAGATTTTAATGTTGGGGTGACTCTATCCAAATTATGTAAAATAGACATTTCTTTATTATAATTATAATTTTCTATTTGCACCTCACATAATAACTAATTTTGTACATTTGAATATGATGGTACAATTATTTAGCCAAAATCAAGTTAAAATATAGATATATCCATTTCTTCAAAGTTGGTCATACAACACTTTTCGTTGAATTCTTTATTGATCATCTTTTTGTTAAAGGGGTGTTTTTTAATATGAAAAATGTACACATGGATGTTCCCTACATCTCCATGCAATCAAATTAAAAAAATTTATCATCAGTTATATTCAATAAAATGTTATATAAAATTATAAAAATTGATTAAAAAAATTCACTAGAAACAAAATTTTGCTTTTTTGAAACTGAAATTGAGTGATAATTGTGCAAGATGAAAAAAGCCAATTTTATTCTGTATTGTGTACAAATCTTTGAATGGCTCCAAAAGGCAGTTTGTAAGCTTTTAGTACCCAACTATACATTCAAGTTCTAAAATGTACACCACTAACACAATTTAGCCCACAATGGGCTTGCTCCCATTTGGTCTAAAATGACATTAGATGATTTTTGGGGGTCTGGAAGGCCGTTTCGGGCCTGTTCCCGGCGCTGTTCCCCGGCAGCAAAAGAACGACCGCTGTCAGAATTCTTTTTTTGAAAAAAAGAAAAAAAGAATCTTAAAATGGAAAAATAAGATGAACAAATTTATTTTTTTTGAATTTTTGAATTTTTATTGTGTGATGTGGCAGTCGCTCGGCCACGTCACGTAGCTGCTGCGACACAGTTCCAGCCGTGGGGAACTCGCAGCCCTCCACAGGGGCTGTGAAAAACATGTAATGGGTAGTCTACCTTATGTTTTTTCATGCACACATGAACAACAAAGTGAAAAAATTCAGGATATTGACAAAGCCTTCTATATTGTACTCAACCAAAGAAGACCACCTCAAAATCACCCTACCAAAAAATGTGGCCAGTAAAGAGGATGCTCTCATTAGGTGAGTACCACAGCGAAACACAGGTTCAAGAAAGGAAATTCTGATCCTCAAATGAAAGAAATGAGCTCCTGCCTTCCAAGAAGAGCAAGATGCTGTTACTCACCTATTCTGTGCTCTAAAACTAAAAGATACAGAACCTAAAACTCTGAAATGGCTTCAACTACGTAATATACAAAACAGAGGGAGAGAGCTCAACCCCAGCAATTTCCAAACCCACATAACCAAGATGCCAAAAAGAGGAATATATTCATAACAAAAAGGACTGAGAAACAAACCCCTTCGCCTTACTTATCAATAAGTCCACTTTAGCAGGTAGAGCTGCAAAAGGAGTAAAATAAACGTATGTTAAGGTATGCACACCGAAAAGCTTCCAAATTAGCACCTGAGCATGGTTACTACTATTAGAAAGCCTTACTTCATTTGGGGACTTGTTGGCAACTGAAATAGAACTGGAATGCTTCTTAGCATAATATTTTTTGACGCACTGAATTTCACATTCACCCTGAAACATTTTCTTAGATTCTGGGGTGCATGGGCATTTTTATCATTGACCAAATGGATGTTTCAACAGCACGAACATGCAACTCAGAGGTCAGTCCTTGGCATTTGAAATTGGCTTAAAGAAAAAACGTACCCATGGTCACCGTCTGTCAACGGCATGTCCACATCCTGGTCCTCCTCCATAGGACATGAACTACTAGAATCATCCGAAAATTCGTCTTCGTCAGCATCCAACTCATGCTGACGTCGAGCGACTTCAGCCTCCAACACTTTCAAAGTGCCTTCATTATCGTTATCCCTTGCTTCATCCAAGGGTGTATATCCATGCCTGTCGCAAAATTAAACGCCATTTCATGAATTCGAAAAATAGGACTAACCCAATTTCCGAGCAAGACCCTAACCCTGGACTCTTGCAAATGTCTTGGACGACAACATCAACCAACTCCAGCCGGTCATGAACTCTAGACGGTCAAGGACATTGGTTGTTTAACATACGAATAAAAAGTTTGGCAGCAAATAGTGTTGTGAAGCATCTACACTCTGAGGTGCAAGAATAGCATTTTCGGTAAAATCAAATTGTTTCCGAAACTGTTAGACATAATCATAAAGAAAATCATAAAGGAAGGTCCCCCTGTGGTCAAAATGATCATATTGAGGCCAACCTATATACCATGGAAAATAATCTTTATGATATTGTGTAGAAGTTCCTGCATTAGTTTAAATTTACTGAAAACCCTGTTGAAATTGTTTATTTTCCTCTTTCATGCAAAGAGCGCTAATGTAAATGCAAAGTGACCCAAAATTGCAGTCAGAGTAGTAACGCACCGATCCTTGATAAGCACATCAGCACCTCTGTGCACCAGAAACTCAACATCCTTGGCTGTACCATCAGCAGCTAGAATGTGCAACGGGGTCCGTTGGGAGTAATCCGTCTCGTTGGGATCCACCCCCGCCTTGACAAGCCTCTCCACAAACTCCACATCTCCATTGGCTGCTGCCTTGCACAGCTCATTACCAGCGTCCTGCCCAGGAATAATTTCCAGCAAGAAATGATGAGAAACAAATCATGTTGGAATAAGTTAAGGCACATGAAATGACACTGAGAGGGTGACCAAACATAAAAGTAATAAGCAAAGTTTATCCCTTCACCCACTAAGCTACTAACGCACAGCTCAGGCGTCTTTCTGCATACCGTAGGAAATCACTAGGCTTGTTGTGCACCTACTAGTGGTTTAGCCTCTTGTTCTTACGGCTACCTTAGTGCCGTGGTGCTCGAGCTACCTCAAAAAAGAAAAAAGAAAAGCATGATATTGAAGGAATAATAACATGCATGTAGAGTCCAAATACTCTTGGTTAATTGAACTACCATGGAAAATCTTATTTCCAACACTCCTACTTAGCTAAGCACTAGTAGTACATACGGACTATTCAACATCACGCACTGTTCTTGAGACTGGCATACAACCATCTATGCAACATTCAAGTAAACTTAAAACTTCGCAACTGTGAAGAAGATCACGGAGAAAATGATGAATATCGAAGACAGTGGAAAATGAAAGTGTACCTTGATATCAGGTCTGGCTCCATAATTACGAAGAATTTTTGCAGCCTTATCGTGTCCACCTTTCAACGCGTTCAAAAGTGGACTTGCCCCGTCATTATCTACTCACATCCGAGGGGAAAAAAAAATCAAAGCTCTGCACTGCGACTGGCAGAAGAAGCAAACGAGAAAAAAGGAACACAGACAAAAGAGGAGGATAAGCTTAGTTTCCTACCAGCTCAGACTTACCTTGAACATTGACTTCAGCACCCCTATCCACCAGCAAGGCTATACACTCCAAATGACCCTTCCCTGCAGCGAGGTGCTGCAAAAGAACCCCAAACCCGAAATTCAGCCTTGTACGCTACAACGGTGGGTCACTCCCAATAGACTGATTTGCCCTATTAGTGGGCGTGAAACTAATTTACCAAAGGCACACTATTTTGAATCAGTGCAGGTTTAAATATCACTGTATTGTGCCAATTTCCACAAGAATATATGTTTTTGTAGTGTCACTAATTTGTCGGTTACATTCTTAGGACAAATCACTGTAGTAAAGAACCCACCCCTTATTGGTGTTTTAGAAAACCAAGCCGCGTTAGAATTGGCAGGATATTTACATTAGAGATTGCCTCAAATGGAATTACATTTGCCAGGATTTAGACAGGTAACGTTTCTAGAATACCCTGCGGGGGTGGGGGTGGGGGGGTGAGGGTGTACTAATGAAATCTTCGCCACAAATTCATTACCAAAGTATGTTATGCTTACAGATGACCATATTATCACATATCCTTAAACAGGAAAACACAATCCATACCAATGGTTTCGGCCTTCGTATTCTGTTTCAGCGCGGCTAAGAAACCAAGCCGCACTACAATTGGCAGGGTTTACAAAAGAGATTGCCTTAAAAAGGGAATTACAATTGGCAGGATTTAAACAGGTAACGTTCTAGAATACCTCGGGGGAAGTTTCTACTAATGAAATCTTGGTCACAAACTCATTTCCGAAGTATGTTATGCTTAAGAGACGGCCATATTATCCCATTTTAAAAAAATAGAAAAACACAATCCATACCAATGGTGTTCGTCCTTCGTAATCTGTTTCAGATGGATCCAAGCCCATGTTGAGAGCCTGCTGCAGTTGCTCCACATCTCCTTGGGATGCAATATCCCAGATGTTCAAACCAGGATTTGCAGGAGAGCGTGCGTTTGCATCTCCAGAATGGGTTTCCTGGAACTTTTCCCCCAACTTTTGTATGGCTTTGACCATTTCTAACGCCGCAATTGTGTATTGCACTGCTTGAAGAGGGCTCAACACAGCAAAGACTTCCTGGATCGTTTGCAGTCTCAGCTCCTCAGCTTCAATGAAGATATCCCGAAGACCTGTGAGCTTGGGCTGCATGGCTTCCCTTACTTCCGCCATGTTCAAGGATTCGCTAGGAGGAGGATCCGCAGTTGTTACCCGTGTCATTTGCTGATCTGCCACCAACATCTGTACACCACCATAACAAGCTAATGATTGCAAGTGCCACAACCCCAAATTGAAATGAAGATCTTTCACATGTAAATTTCCATACAATCCCCAGTTCATACTCACTGAATGAAAGATTCAAAACTCGATTTAACAAATCTTAGAATAGCAACATCTTTGTAAACACATGTTATAATTCTATCATACATAAGAAATTCACTCTTTAGAATGATAGGCCCCAGCATGCCCCAACATAGCTGTGTTATGAAACCTCACGTTTTCATCAGGTAACAGAAATTTCTATATTTGTCAACCTTTTGCTTAGTCTCTCCTCTTAGGGTACAGGCAAGAAAAGGTAGGCAAATGTTCAAAGACGTAATCCTTACAAAGACTCAAATCCTCAAGGAATCCAGATATGAACCATGAATTGCAAGAGAGACCTTTAACTGGAAGCTAAACCTAAAAGCACTCCATGTCTGCAGTCGAAAGAAACCATTTTCCTACAAAGATACAAATGCAAGCCCTTCATCTCCACAATCTGCATCAGAAAAAAATCCTATCAAGCGTCAAAACATGAAGACGAACCTGTAGCGCAGCGAGACGATTTGAGATTTCGTCCTCTGAGGTAGAAGTATGCTGCTGCACGACATTCAACCTGAAAAACACCACCATACATTCTGAGAAAAAACCCTTAACCCCTAATAGACCAACCCTTCTAAAATGATGAGTTAGCCCGATCACATCGTCGGAAATACAATTCAGACGGGGCCAAATTTTATATCACTAGAATCAGAGCAGAACATGGCATGCGTTGGTCACTAAAAATATAAATTTCAACAAAAGAAAGTCCCCATGCGATCGACTCAAAACTTCAAAACAAACACGCAGGGGCCAATTTTGAGCTTCCTGGTCCTGTACGGGTTAACCCAAACAAACAAAACAGTCACAAAAGAGCTAGTGAGATCCCAAGAATACAACCTTCGCATCACAAAGCCCCTGGAACACAAACCTTCGCATAACAAAAACCCAGGAACACAACATTCGCATTCCAAACACTAAAAACACAAACCTAGCAAACAAAACCTAATAACGTCGTTCAAATGGCAAACTTTCAAGAGACTGACAACTTCCCAGACATCAGTCTGCAACGACATAAGGTACGTACATCTATATATCGCAACCCCCACCTACTGCGTCACTATGTGCACTATGTCTCGGATAGATATTCTTGTCTTACGAGGTTTGTGTGCCACATAAATTAAGAGAAGAATGACCACTCTAGATTTAGGCTCTCAAATGAAGATGGGGAATACCAGGTGATGCAATAAGCTAGGGGTCACAATAAGGTATACTTAACTTATCTATACTATCCTAGTTTTCAGAGCTCTAAGCACTTGAACGTAGCTGACGCAGAAACAGAAACATACATCAAACACACAAACTGCAGAAGTAGCATTGGCCCACCTGGCAAGCTGTTTGGCAGAAAGAGTCGCCATGGACGGCAACGCAATCCCTTCCAATAACTGCTTCAGTTCATTCTCCATTTGAATGCCCATCAAGGAGTATGCCAACACAACAGCCGAACTCGGTCGCCACCCTCCCATCCACATCATCCCTGCTTCAAACGGCGTCTTCCACGCACCAGTTGTGAGATAGGAGACATCCTCATGTGCAGCTCGGATCTTGGCGTGCACAGCTTCCGAGTAATGCTGGTAACACTTCCTCACCAACCTTGCGAGCTCGGGTTCGCTGAAGGAAGCCTCGATTGCTCCCTTGAGCTCCATCAACATCGCATCTTCTTGCAACAGCCATGTGGTGTAGAATCGCTGAAAGGAGGGGATGGACAGGAGACGAGCTTGGCTTTCGGCTTCGTCTTCCATGGCTTGACGGGGCTTGGGTTTAGGGTTGTTCGATGCATCCCCCATCAAGGAGCCCGCTAACCCTAAAAAAACACAATGGAATTCATTAGATTGAGCGTCTTTGGTTTAGGTAGTAATGGTTTCACGAGATTTGTAGAAAGGGAGCAGAAGAAGGGACTTGCATTAAAAGTTAGAGGGCAAAAGAAGAAACACTAAGACTGTGAAGGTTTCAGGATAGATGCCACAAAAGGAGTAGGAAGAATAGAAACTCATTTAGGGTACTCTGTTTCGTGAGCAATTGGTTGATGGTTTTTAGAAAATGACACAACTTGCTTTTGATAGGGGCTTGGGTTTAGGGAAGGCGTGATTCGATGCATCCCCCATCAATGAGTTTGCTAACCCTAGAATGACACAATGGGACCCATTAGATCGAGAGTCTATTGTTTTGGTAGTAAGGTTTCACGAGATTTGTAGAAAGGGAAGTAAAAAGGCACAAAGAAAGAAACACTATAGATTTTGAAGGTCTCAGGAGAGATGCCACAAACGGAGCAGGAGCAACAGAAACTTTTCTAGGGTACTCTGTTTTGTTAGCAATTGGTTGATGTTTCTCAGAAATTGACGCAACTTGCTTTTGATACATGAGAAGAAATGTAGGTTACCTGTGCGAGCATGCTGTTCTAGTAGCACTGGTTCTCGCATTTTTCAGTGGTTGGGTAGCACCGCATGCGCGTTCTCAAAGTTTCGTGAACAACATAGCTTCTTCTTTTTCTTCTTCCTCTTCTTCGTTTCCGACCTGTTTTCTAGTTTATACTATCTTCGACTCATAGCTCTGTCCCCATAACCAGTCCATGCCGATGCAGCTTCACCCCCGCCCTAAGCTTATTCCAAACTTCTAATCTATTCGTCTTGCTCCTGCAAACCAAAAATGCGAGTCCAGGGAAAGCTCCAACCGGTGCAATCAAATGGTTGTCAGAAAACGCGTAATCCAATTTCCTGCAGCCGAAGTCCCAGAAGAAGGAGAACAAAAACACAATCAGACAACGTCCAACAATTTTGAAGACAATCAGACAACAACCGACAATTTCTAAGGCAATCACTGCACACCAAATTTTAAGTGCAAAACACCCAAAGAATAAAGCAATCAAACGAGAAAGACAAAAATAGTACCAGATGAGGAATTGGACTTCCAAGCTGTTGTCGGTTTCCGATCCTGGAAGCACAAACTTACTGATGGCGTACCTGGGTGGAGAAACAACAACAGGTAGAGTCCAACACTGTGTGGATTTGTGAAGGAGAGTAACGTGCAAAGTCACAACAAAACCATCAAAACCATCAAAATATGTGAAAAACATCAGCAAGGAAAACAGGGGCAGACTCCAAATCCACGAGGAGCAGGCGTGGATTTGTGGGTACGAGGCAAACTTCGGCAACAGCAGCAGCAGCCTCCCTCACGAGCACGGTTACGGGTCCTCACACCCTCGCCCCCGCTTTTGCCCTCCTTTCCCGTTTCTCCTTGGCGGCATGTTTGTTTGTCCTTTCCGCCATTCGTGATGCTGTCTTTTACCGTGCTGCTATTACTTTTCCTTTTTCAGTCTGTTTCCACTTTTTCTCTTCCTTATTTCCCTCTTTCCCCCTTTTGGCATAAATAAAAAGATTGTGATGTCCCTTTGTTCCGTTCCGGCCAGGGAGAATTGGCCCCCTCGTTGCCCCAACCAAGGATAATTTAAAAAAATTGTCTCCCTATTTTGTGATGCATTTATTGATATTTCTTCAACTCTCCTACCTAATTTGGGGCCTCTGATTGCAAATATGAATTCAGAAATTTCAAAGTATTATCATCTGTTGCAAATAAACAATTCTAGCGTTTTCCTCTGTGGAGGTAATGAGGGCCGGGGTGAACTGACCTCCTCGCTCGGCCCTGCGGGTCGCCCCTGTTTTCTGCACAGAATTTTTTTTGCAAATTTTGAATTCATATTTGGGATCAGAGACCCCTAATTAGTTTGAACACATCAATAATAATCCCTGGATCGGCCCAAAAATAGGGGGCTTTTTTTTACCATGCACCCCTGGTAAGGCCGAGCGAGCGGGTCAATCCACCCCGATCGTAATGAGGGGGTCAATTCACCGTGGGCGTTCCATTCTCATGCAAACGCCCCCAATTATAAATGCTATCTTTTACAATTTGTATGCAATTCTCAGTACATTCCTATATAGTCTCGATCATGCTCACCAAATCTCAACTTCAAAATAATAATAAAATCCTATTTGTGGTGAATTCTCTTATATTAAATTTCATGATATTACATGATACAATTGATTGAGAGCCAATCAATGATGAATTTTCAAAATTCAAATGCACATACATGTTGGAATTATTGTCCATAAGCACACCTTTCCTTCTTTTTTTAAATTGCTAAAAAATTCACACCATAGAGAATTCAACGTTGAAGTGTCTCATGCCGAAATTATGGACGGGGTGAACCACCCACCCTTGTTCATCCCCCGGAAGTTATTCTAGGGGCGTCAATGTAAAATAAAAGACCCTCAATTTTTGTGCTTGATTAGTTTATCTTGTATGCCTCTCCTAGATCATAGAATTTGGGGCCTCTGAATGCAAAAATAAATTCCAAATTTGATCATGCGTGTCAAATAAAAAAATTCCAGCGGTGTTATTCCCTTGGGGACGAGTGAGAAGGGTCGGTTCACCCCAGCCGGCCCAAATGATGTGAAATAGATTTCTATGTGTTGTAATTGGTTTTTCAATTGGTTTTTCAATTAAATTTTTTATTTATTTTATGGTACCACCCCTCCAGTGGCACCACTTGCAAGCCACTCCTGCTGTTGCCAGCTTTCCTCTTTGCCCACTTGCATTCCAGTAATTCCATGCACTGGCTCCCTAGGGAGACGGTCATAGGGCGAACCACGTGCGTGGAATCTCCACCGCCAAAAGAGATGGGCCTCCATCGTACGGTCTTTACCCATCTCTGGCATACCCCTCCGACGGACTGTAGCAATCTACGGTCATAGGACCTGACCGTGGAATTGGGGCTTCTTGGGACGTAACTGCACCTAAAATTGCACACTTCCTAAAATCGCACACTGCAGATTCTTGCCTAAAATGTACTCCCACTAAGGTAACATGCTCTTAAAGCGACCATTTAACCCATTAAGGACCGGTCGACCATTATGTGGTTGATTTGGATCCTTTTTGGTTTGTAGAGAGAGCATGTCAATGAATTTGATGACGTGGCAAAGGGGATAGGTCTGGGGAATTGGGAAGTGAAGAGTTTAGGACAATAACTAGGCCAATCTGAGGTGGCATGTAGCCAGAGGGTTGAAAAAACCAAGACAACAAGGGCTGAAATTACACTAGGATTTGCTAAAAATTCCTACTTTACAATGCACCTTCACCAAAAATTTCAATGCTAAATCCTATATTATGCGTAACACTTCCATCCGTACGGTTAGATCTCCGATAGGCACTTGCATTCAAAAGTTTTAAAATTGCTCCTAATTGGCCATACAAAGGATTGCCCACCTCCCAAATCAACCACGGTCCTTAATGGGTTAAGGGCTGGTCCACCTTTTTCACAAGCTTCCATGGATAGAAATATTTTTAGATCATTTTTTAGAGAAAGAAAAATAGATGTGGAACTTAACACAAGTGGTTTTGTATTTTTTCAAGCATTTTTGAATTACTTGTAGATTTTCAAAGATTTGGAGCATAGGCACCTATTTGTGACCATAGGTCTTTCAAAATCTGACCACTTGCAACTTGTAAAAAGATGAGCGAAATCAAAGAGAATGATTGGCTCTTGCAATAGAAAAATCATTTTTCCTCTATGCATTCAATTGCTAAACTGGTCCATTTAAGGATCACCCCATCTCCATTCTCCACCTAAAAATAGGGGCGGTTTGAAGAAGATGGGCGCTTTTAGAGCACACTACCTTGTTCGCAAGAATCTATAATCGCTTCTTAGGAACACTTATTTTCAATACTTTGAAAATTTGTAGTTTATTCATACGTTGTCCCAAAA
Organism: Antitrichia curtipendula; assembly: GCA_951230915.1. Lineage (NCBI taxonomy): Eukaryota > Viridiplantae > Streptophyta > Bryopsida > Hypnales > Leucodontaceae > Antitrichia > Antitrichia curtipendula. The sequence continues at coordinate 29,808,949 of OX579634.1, read as the reverse complement.
ATGCAATTTTAGAATCTAGAATCCCCTTTTTACTAGCAACAAGATCCCACAATATATTTTCCAATATAGTAATGGGAACCATGCTGAATTGCTTATTTGTGTGATTTTAGGTGTAGTCATCTTAATAAGCTTACCAACATGACTTTTTCGCAACTTACACTTTTCTATCTTTGTAGCCATGGGCTAATAGTCCCTCCAAAATTGGGCGTCAGTCATTGGCCATGAAGATAGAGTAGTGTAGCAAATAAGAAATGTTGGTCGCTAAATTTGATCCATAATCTCCAACAAGAAATGTTCCATTGGTTTTGTCGGAGGATTATTTTTCATAATCTTCTCTTTGCACGTGAAATCTGCATAATCAGTAAATATTTTATTTTTTCATTCATCAATCACATATTTCATCCATTTTTAGAAAAAAAGTTATGTATTGGGCAATCTCTTTGTTGTCGAGAATTCTGAAGAAAAAATTAGGCATTTTTCATTGGACTTCACCCTCTTCATCAATTATCTTTCTAGAATTCCTTTCACCTCAATAATGCCTATACGTAACTTTTAGATGACCCCAACAATCAAAATGATTACAAGAGTTGTTGAGTATTAATCCTATAAAGTGTGGAGCCCCCAAGTGGCTAATGAATGACTTTCCAAAATCTCATTAATGGAGAAATGAAAAAATATACCTATTGGTCCCAGTGAAATCGTATTGTTTTTATCAAAGTACCTTGGTGATAGGTCTCATCTTTTGAGGGTTAAGTTATTATTAAATTTAGATAACTAACTCAAAACAATATGGATGTTCCTTTATTAGAAGAAGAAAGGTTTTAAGTAGACCCAAGGTCTTTTATTTCAACATTTTATTGAGAGCAAGTTGACATCTTGGATAGAAAAATGGAAATGTGATGATGCTTACATCCATGAATTTGTATGAAACATTGTGATTGAAATGTTTAGAATATCTAGATTTGTATGAAATATCATATATTCATCCTAAGTATGTCTATAGGTCTAAATAAAGTGACACTACCTCAGTGAAATTGGGAAGCATTCTTTCAATAGGCTCAATTAGAGTTAGATTTTCAAACCCCTATATGCTCATCCTAAAATTTATAATAAATAATTGAAACTACTTCTTTATATTTTTATCATAATTCATCTAGAACTTTCATTCTTCTTTTTATTAATATAGTTCATGATTTTTAAAAAGGTTTTGGACAATGAACATTAATAGGATGAAGTGCAATTTTCACAACATTCATCTTCCACTTCCATCATTCATCCTTGCATTCATCCTTTCTTGATTTAAAACTTAGGGATTAAACCCTACTATTATGCCCCCAAATGTTGAAAAGGGTATTAATCTCTAAATACTCCATTCCAAAACTTCTTAAACTTTTGAGCTAAACATTGATGATTGACCATTCCAAAAAAATTTGAAGAGGCCAAAACAAGTGTGAATACAATGAAGACAAGGGGGCAACCTCAACCTTTACATTTTGGGTTTGTTTTTTGTTTTTGTTTTAAAAACATATGATTGGCTGCCATGACCAAGATGGGTGTGAGGGAGAAATTTGGTACCCCATTTTAAATAGACCGAAGCTACCCACCCTATCCAAAAAATTTAGGGACCATAACTTTTGATTTGAATATGCAATTGAATGTTTTTTCATTACATAAATTGGGGTACATTTATGCACATATTATAAAAACTTTGCCTGAAGAGATGCATTCAAAATTGACTTTAACCCCTAAAGGACCAAACTATGTTTTTTGGCAACATAGCAAATTTAAGCAGCTCGCTACAAATGGAATTTTTATTTTTTATTTGAAATTTTCAAACAACATAGTGACAAGGTTTTTCTTTAAGTCCTAATAGTTTTCATAACTTTCGATTGTTGCATGGATTAAAAGTTATTGTATGATATGCAATTTTCAACATTTGGCGGCAACATGGACAATTCAAAAAAATTCTCAAAAAATCACTTTCTCAAGAAACAAAAATTTGAAATTGGTTTTCTAGATTTAAATATACGTGGAAAGCTTTGAATCATTCCATTTTGATTAATGAGATGAAAGTCATGAGGAGTTTAGTTTGTAAGTAGCTATGGATTCTCTGCTCTAAAATAAACTTTGAAGTCTTTTATTTAACTCAATTTTCAGTTTTCTTGGAAATAAAAAAAATAAAAATCATGGGATTTAGATTGTTTATTACAACACTACAACCATTGAGATTGACATTTTTGAATTCTATAACTAAATTCTCAACAAATTAGTATTTTGAATCATCCTCTATTTCTTTCTACTTACTATTTTTTTTCTATATGTTGTACAATTTCAAATGATCCAAATTTTCATAAGCATGTAGCCAACTTGCCTTGAAGAATGAATCCAAAGAAATGCCACCAACATGAACATTTTTTCATACAAATGTGACCTTGTGAAGTGCAGTTACCTTGTTTTTTGCAAGGCCCAAAAAAGAATTTTTTGTCATTTCATACGCTATTATCTTACATGGTGAAAATTTCTGAAATATTTTCCACATCTTCTCAAACCAATGTACTACAAGATCCTATAGTTGTATGTGTCCAAAAAAAAAAATTTGTCTAAAATTTGGTACTTGTACTAGAAATGGCAATTTGGGAGCGTTTTTGGTGAAAACATAGTCAAAAACATTCAAGGGTTAATATAGAAAACTACCCAATTGTTGTTTCACCCTTTAGTGTTAAGGAATTTAAAGTGACCAAAAATTGGATAAAGGAAGAACAAGTGTTTTCTAGCAAATTGATTAGAAGAAAGTATAGGACGTGCTAAAGTGGAAGTATAGAATTAAAACCTCCAAATGGAAAGATGTTTATTTTCAATATTTTTCTAATCAAATATCAACAATTGATAGTATGATCATCTTTGAAACAAACTCAGTGAATGTTGTGTATGTTATTGAGACTACAACGAGCATCCAAGTGGTGGATTCACATAATGACACAAGCTTACTGACTTTTTCAATGACTTTCTCTCACAATCAATATTATAATTTGGTTGTTTAAAGTGGATGAGTTTAGGGGTAGTCCAAATTTCAAAAATTGTAAGGATATATTATAAAATGAAAGTTAGAATAATAATTTAATGATGCCTTTCAAAGAATAGTTGTGAAATATAATTCATAGATCCTTTCCATCCAATTAGATCAACTAGTACACAAACCAATAATTTTTAATAAATCTGAAGCCCAAAAATAAAAATTCCTACAAATTGTAAAATCCATTGTTGATTGAATATTTGTGATTTTCACAATAATTTTTTTCCTTAAAGTTTAAATTGTTATGTTCTAATGTGGCGGTGCTATTCTATAACTATATGAGCATGCAAGCATAAGCCTTAAGTTTGAGTGGTGAGCAAAGATTGTGTGAGCGGTGAACTCAAAAATTTGAAAAGACATTAGAAAACTCAACAATAATTAAAAAAAAAAATCATATTTAAAATTTTAGTCAAATTTTATTATTTTTAATAACTTTTTGTACCTACTACCATGATCCTATTACCATGGTTATGTAGAATTTGGATGAAAACTCTAATTTTCATTATTGTCGAGAATATTGGAAGTATAAATTACAAAGATAAAGAATTCAATTGATGTGAAAAATGAATGGAGATGGAAATAAGGTTGTATAAAGTATTCTACTGAATTACAATATTTGTTTTAAAAAAAAATAATGCTTCTGAAGCAAAATGTGTAGCTTGAGTCTGAAGTCTTTCAAATTGGGACAGAAACATGTAGACAATTTACCATTTTTACACTTGGCGAGACACTTGGCCACATAAAATTGCACTTATTAATTGTATAGAAAATTCATCTCATCACCAATAGGGGGGTGGTGGGTTGCCCCATGATGGACCTCAACACTCAAAAATAAATATAAAATTTCCAAATAACAAAGAGGGAGTCATCATAAAAAACTCATTCTCAATGGAACCCAATCACCAATTTTTTTCCTTAAAATCTAGTGAAATTCAACAAGTAGCAGATTAGGATGGCAAAATGCTCAATCTTCCTCTCAGCACCGAGAAGTTCCAAGCAACAAGAAGAGAGTAAATTAGTGATCTACCAAACAACCATCAAATCGAGATGGAAGACTTAGATCCCCCCCCAAGAGGTCCTGCAAGAGGACAATGATCAACTAATCAACAATTTAGTGTAATTAAGCTCATTCCTTACAAAAATAATCCCTATCAACCAAATATTTTCTTCCAAAATCTTAACAAGTTCAGTTACCAACACATCAAAAATTCAAAATAGAAGTGCAAGTACTTCTATTGGCTCTAAGAGGACCCATGCTGCTACAAGATAGTGATTAACAAAAATGAAATTTGGTGTGGCTAAGCTCTTTCCACACGTAATGAATTCATATCAACAATTTTTTTTCCAAAAGTCTAAATAAGTCTGCCGACATGCAAATCAAAAGAAAAATGTTGGAATCCTCCCACTGGCTCAAAGAAGACCCATAATGCGATCATTGTTGCTCCAAGACAGTGATCATCTAAAATAAAATTTTGCATGACAACAATCATTAGATATAAAAATTGTCCTTTTTTTCTAAAATCTAAACAAATCGAGCAACAACACATCAAGAAAAAATTATTATTACCCTTCTATTGAATCCAAGAAGACCTACACTGCTACATGACAATGATCAACCAAAATGAAATTTAGTTTGACAAAGCTCTTTTTGTATAAAATCAATCCCTCTTCACCAAACTATCTTTTCTAAAATCTGATTAAATCCACCAATTTGCACATCAAGACTAAAAGGTTGATTCCTTCCATTGTCTTCAAGAGATTTCAAACCGAAAAAGAACACTAATCAACATCTAATCTTCTATATTTTTCATTTATTGACAAAAATGAAATGACTAGTTCAGTACTTCAATCGTACTATAATTTTCTAATATTCTAATATCCACAATCATAGGTCTTCTCTCAAAAAAATTATATTTACACGCTTATGCTCACACACTCACAAAATAGCAAGCTTGAGTTCTAATCACAATGATTTTTGAAGCTTTTATTTTTATTTTTTTATTCAAGTCATTTTTAATGAATCATTTTTTAAGTTGAAAAGGTTATTTTTTGAATCTAGACCTACTAATACCTATTAAATAATATAATATTTACAAAGGGAGGTCTTCAAATCTATATTGTATACATGTTAAGAAACTAACACAAGAATCTTTTTTTAAATGATGGATGAAAAAACACATTTTTGTATGCTTGGGATGTATTTACACTCATATGTTCAAAATTTGAATGCATGGTCCCTATAAATTAAGTGAATTGGAGGAAAAACTCTCACAATAGATGAAAAATGATTTTTATTAAAAGATTAGGAATAAAAGACAAGATTATGTCATCATTTTTATTTTAAATTATAAATTTTGCAATAAGTAAATTTTTATCACCCCAAAAAGGGTGGATGTAAAGCACAATTTGATGTTTGATTTTAGACAACTGTGCCACTAATTAAGTCGAAAGTTGAATAACAATTTTATTTTCACATCTAGGCTACCAATAGTGGAACATTTTTCAAAAGGCTGCTCACAACCACTCTTCAAAAAGAAGTCTTGAACTTTGACACCCTCTAATTCATAAACTAGAAGGTTTGTTGAATTTTAGCTCTTGTGATTTTGGCTATGCCTTGCCAACCTAATTAAGGTTGGTGTGTTGATAAATTATGAACATAAAACACAAATATAAAGCCATAAATACTTACTACATGTAATTAATATTTGATAATTACCCTTGGTCTCACCTTAACAATACTACTGACTTCCACTTCCAATATTATACATGTAACTATCTTTTATCATTTAAAAATAATAATTAATCTACTGCACTAGTATATATATGCATAATGTCATGGAAATATGTAGCATCCATTTTTTTTCATCCATGTTTGGGAGTGTTAAAAAGGAGCCCATTGCTACAAGGTGTACTAATATTAATGTGAATTTTTAATAGTGTTCTTTTAAGTTTAGTTTAAAATCGTAAAAAATCCCTGATAATGATGATAAATTATGATGATAATGATGATAATTTATGCCATGTAATAGGAGGTGACTCAAAGATAGCACCATAGCTTAGATGTATCACTTAAAATTAAGTTTATTCTCCTTAAGGATGTCCAAATAAATTGATGCTTATTGCAAAATGTTGTGCAATTGGCTACATTGAAATTAAACAATGGATATAAAAAATCTATCACTCCTACTTTGACCTCCTATTAGCTTTACATGTAATATTCAAATGCCATTTTTTGAATTGCATCCATTGGAGATCCAATTTTTGTTTCAATTTGTCTATGTGTGATTAAAATTGAGACCTTCATGACATTTCATTATTCCAAAAAAATTCTTAGTTCTATGTAATATAACTTCACAAGTCAAGGCAGTTGAAGTACAATACTTTTATAACTACTAACAGAAGAATTTGTGTTCTTTCAAGATTGTGTTCTATAAGAGCATCTCCACTAATGTGGAAAATTTTCATTATGTAAAAACACAAAATTACTTCTTTAGAAAGGTTTGTCCCTTTTGCAATTGTTTGGAAGTTAAAATACCAAGTTGAGTGGATGGGATAAATTTGTTCACTCCATCTCCGTAACTTGGTATTCTAACTTCCAAAAAATCACAAAGTCTCTATGGGAGTAGAAACAATAATATTTCCATCATTTATTATGCCAATTTATTATTTATAAAAGTCATAAAATTATTGGAATCCAACAAAAGCAATATTTGTTGAAGTTGCCAATTAGACAATAAGCGTTTTTTTTGTTATGGTAAAGAGAATTTTCAAGCAAGTCAAGATGTTGATTGTGCACTTTTCATCTAGATTTTATTGTAGTCCCCTTTGTTATGGTATGTATGGCAATATTTTAAATAAATTAGTGACTAAGGAAATTTTGCTTGACAATCTTTGTCTATGTCTTAGGTGCAAATATATGAAGGTAGTGAACCTTTTGCATGTCTCTTTGTAAACCACCTAAAGATGATTATAAAAACTTGCACGCTATTTCTAATGGTTAATTTTTTTGTTTTTGACCCTCCTAGCTAGTAGAGTGCCTGTGGTTCCAAATATGAATTCAAATCTTCTAAATTTTCTTGTCAATGATAAATATAAAATTTCTTTGTCTTTTCTTGGGATATTTTTCTTAATAATGAGCCCTACAAAGTGCTTGCTATAACATTCATTTTCCCTCTATGCTCTATATTATATATAAGAGTGCATGGGTAGGGGGTAGGGGATAGGGTGGGATAACAAATGGACCAATATATAGGCTATTCCAGTGTGAACTTTCCACCCACACTCTTTTAAAATTGTGAAAAATGAATGTACTAATTAGAATATTTTTTAAAAGATAAAAAAGAGTTTCCCAAATGAGAATGACAAACTAAGGGAACATGTCTTTAAAGAGACTAAAGTCTTCAAACCACCCCCATAAAAGGATCTAATATGGTTAATGTAGAACTAAAGAACTGATCTACATAAGTTCACTAATAGTTGTCTCTACATAGTGTCCATACAAAATGGAAAGCTACGGGGAACAAAATTCACCTGTGAGATGGATGAATAAAAAAAGGGCAATATAACACACACACAAAATTATAAACAAATGAAATGTCATGAATGTTATGTTTTCAATTAGTAGAAACTAATATGATAATGCCAATTTCAAGGTAAATTTATGTTTTTTATTCAATTAGTGAAGGACACGTTTTGAATCTATGTTGCATACCATTTAAATACAAGAGGATTGCTTTTGGGATATATCATGATTCATTGACAAAATGCCATATTTAACTACTTTTGGACTTTGCAAAGTCCAAAATTGGTAAAGGGACATCTAAGACAATTGTAGATTTTGACTTCTATAGATTTTATGAATCTAGAAATGATATAGATTTTGGACTAGGTGGTTTGAAAAATGTACAACTGGTTTAGATTTTAGATATCTATGACATCGGGGGATCTCACGATCGACAAAGTCCGAAATTCCCTTAAGAGTCCAAAAGTAGTTAAATATGGCATCAAAACTATATTATATGATTACCACACTACCTATGAACTAAAATAGTAGCTTACTAGCTTTTACTTAAAAAAATTATAACTAAATGTCCAACATTCAAAAAATTATACAATTTTTTGTGTTCATTGCAAATTTTAGTCTTCTTTCACCAAAAATTCACCCCTCGCACCAACCAATCCCAATTTTTATTTACTTAATAAAGGGTTGCTTCTTGGACTTGTTACTTTACATTCACAAGAAAAAGGGGAAACAGAGTTGCCATATAATGGCAGAAGAGGGGGAGGGGCCAACGAGTGGCAAGGAAGGGTTGGTGGGGGCATTCATCATACAAAAGTATTTTGAACTCCATTATCAATTTTCTAGGTCAAATTCAATTGTAACTCTCAAAATATCCATTTAAGAATTTGGTTTGAAGTTAGTAAATGAAGCATGAGAAGCCTAGATTCTATTGTGTTTTTATATATTTTTTAAATTCAAAAAAGCCAATGAAGTATATGTTGGAATTAAAATTATACAATATGCGTGAATTTCATTTGTATTTCATATTTCAATAAATTTATATTTGAACTAATATTTATTTTGGCATGCATATAAATATTGGATATAGATTTTAATTCTTAATTCTTAAATTTAGTTTTAAATCCCTTGATAAGTGTAAAAAATTATCCTGTTTTTTATAGTGGATAATTTTGTATTTTTCAATGTCTCTTAGCTACTTCACAATCTTTAATTTCAAATATGAAATCAAATTTTTCAAGTTTGATCATCTATATTAAATAATAAGTTTTGTATTTGAACAAATATATGCATCAATGCAAGAAATTCACCAAAATTCAAAGATCAAATTTTATTTTTATGGGCCCCGTTGGAAACGCAGACGCTCCCAATGAGGGGAACGTCGGCGTTTCCAACGGGGAACTCCCGGATCAGGGAATGCGGGGAACAAGACGAAGAGAAGAAATTCTTTCGTCTGCGAACAGGCCTTGTTCACCTTTGCGATCGTTGTCCTGCGGAGAATAAATTTTTCAAAGCAGCTTCTGCCAAGTCTCCCCGCTGGAAAATTCCCGTGTCGTAGGCGCCACGAGCTGCACGGTACGTGCTCTGCCTCAAACTCTTTTGAACAAGTTCGGGTTTCAAGCACATAAGAGAGTTGAACCCTACGAGATTTGAGTTTCACGATTGTTCCATCGTATCGAGTTTTCTATCATCTCGTCACACGGTCTTGCCAATCACAAAACAATGAAGAAGTTGAATCACAATCTCCAGCATAGATAGTTATACTCCAAAATCTATTATCTTTCTACCACCCTCGATGAAGTGCAAATGTCTGAGCTCAGATCTATTCAAGTAGTTAAATGGTCCCTATTGCATCAGAATTCTCCAGTTACATTGCATAGCAAAGTGCCCTTCAGATTAAACTCAGTGAGTAGAACCAATACGACTGCAGGAACGAAACCATAGACCATAGGCCACTTGCAAGCATCAAGTCTGCAACTGAAGCAAATTCACGAGAAATTATCATCAAGTTAACCTAAATCCTAAACCCTGAACCTAAACCCTAAACAGAGATGGAATACCGTTCATGACGACATAGTCGTCCGGATGCACGGGAGTCGAAGGAGTCTCCTAAGTAATGTTCAAGTCAGCAGCAATCTGATCCTCCACCTCGGCCTCGACTTGCCCATTACGAAACTGAACAGTGGCCATGATTGATTGAACAGGGGCTAGACACAAACACTACTGGAACCGACATTGGTGTTACTGGCGATAATCCAGGAGAACGCTACATGGCTGTCTTAAAAGCATCACTTTTCTTCATAGTAGTATATATGATTAACTTGCTCCACTTGCAGCAAAACGAAACATTTATTATCCTCTGTTCCTTCTTTCGCCTTAATTCAAAACCTGCACTTAAGCAAAATGAACCAAAGTTTGAACCAGTGCCAGCAGACTGGAACAAAAATGACAAAGGAACACTAGAACCAAACTAGAATGATAACCAAACTAGATGTGTCAGCGAACATGCTAACCGGCACAATCCCTGCTGTATTCACAACTTTGAAAAACCTCAGTACGTTTAGCATCGACTTGAATGGCTTCATTGGATCCATTCCTCCTGGCTTTGGTGATTGCTCAAACCTTGTGAAATTTTCAGCAAAACGGAACAATCTCACTGGCACAATCCCGAAGGAATTTGGGAAACTAACCTCACTCGAGGTCTTGGCCCTGCACGACAACTACCTCAAGGGTGTGATACCTCAAGGGTGTGATACCAAAGGAAATCTCGTCGTGCACCAACCTTCTTGAGCTAGACGTTGGTGCCAACAATGTCACTGGACAGATCCCAGTTGAGCTCGCGAATTGTACCAAACTAGAGTCCATTGACGTATCCTCAAATATGCTGACCGTGCGAAATCTCTCCATTGTTTGGGAGTTCAAAATCTAACAAAGTTTCTTGCAATGTGGAATAACTTGACCGGCTCTATCCCTGAGAGTTTTGGAAACTGCACAAAGCTTGTAAGCTTAGCGGTGAACAACAACAGGATCTCGGGTTCAATTCCGGCGAGTTTAGCAAATTGTCCTGAGCTCCAAGGGTTTCTCATTGGCTTCAACAACATGACAGGTCCTATTCCCGAGGAATTTGGGAGGTTGCAGAAGCTGAGTGTCCTAATGTTTCAGAACAACAGCCTCAGCGGCGGGATTGAGTTTTTACAAAACTGTAGCGCAATGTGGATACTACATGGAGAGTACAACAATCTGAGTGGTTCTATACCTCCCCGTTTCGGTGAGAACTGCACCGATCTAGTGCAACTCCACGTGTCAAACAACGGATTCTCGGGCACCGTCCCACCATCACTGGGAAACTGCTTAAAGCTCTGGAACTTTGCCTTTAGTAGTAACAACCTCACGGGTATTATCCCACCTGAGCTTGGCAATTGCAAGACGATGATAAATTTCCAGCTTGACAATAACAGACTCCATGGCACCATCCCTGTGTCATTTGGAAACTTCACAGACATCAAGTACTTACACTTGGACGGCAATGACTTAGAAGGGCCAATTCCACAATCACTGATAAATTGCAAAGGTCTAGTTCGACTCCATTTACAGAACAATCCTCGGATGAACGGCACCATTCCTGCAGGGCTTGGACCGATGCAGCTCCTCCAAGATCTTGCACTCTACAACAACATTTTGATCTCAGGTGACATCCCCGATTCCCTCGGCAATTGCTCCTCGCTCGTGAATCTCGTTCTCTCCAACAACTCACACACAGGAACTCTACCAGCTTCTCTTGGAAATTTACAAAACCTTGAACGACTAGTCATTTCTAACAATCAGCTTGGAGGATCAATCCCATCATCTCTTAGTCAATGCACGAAGCTTGTCACGATTGACCTCGCCAGCAACAACTTGACAAGCAATGTGCCTAAATCACTTGAAAATTGCACTGCTTTGGAGCAATTATTGCTTGGGAGCAACAACCTTGAAGGAGAGTTGGATTTGAATTTAAGCAACATGACTGCGCTCCAAACCTTGTCCATCAGCAACAACTCGTTTCGAGGAGATATCTTCAGATCCCTATCTACTTACAAGAACTTCATCATGGTGGACGCCAGTCGAAACAATCTCTCAGGCTCCTTGCCTGCCAACATTTCTTCTCTTTCCGCCTTGCGAGTTCTCTTGCTCGGGCATAACAATCTTCAAGGCCCGATCCCGCCGTGGCTTTGGGAGCTTCCTGCATTGCAAGTGCTCGATCTTTCGTACAACGAATTGCAGGACCAGGTACGATCATGCAACATGCTTTGGAACATCGATTTACTGCTACACTAGAAATGTGCACTTTCAGCACTCCTCAATCACAAAAATTCCTCCCCTTGATTACAAATTGTTATTTCAAAGTTGGAAAAACTAAAACTGAAATGACATTGCTCTAGTGCCATTTCGGAACAGGACTTTTGTGAAATACTCTATTGCTTCATCATAACTTTTACACCTAATGACTGAGACTCTTTAAGTATAACTTCTATAAATGAAAACTATAGATTTACAGATAACCTAAAAATTACATATTCTTGATACCAGGTGGCGGGCGACTTCACCAAAATGCTAGGGTTCAACACGAACGTAACATCGAACGGCACCGTCGCTCCATTTTTCCAAAGCCTGGTAATCACAGTCAATGACTATCAACTCAAGTACGAGTACATCTGGTCGGCTCTGACCTCCATGGATTTAGCGAAGAACTTCCTCTTCGGCAAAATTCCCGAGAATATAGTCGATCTTTCACAACTAGTGTTCCTGAACCTCTCTTCCAACGGATTCAACGGCACAATTTCAGCCAACCTCGGCGACTTACCTCTTCAATCCCTGGACTTATCCTCAAACTTGCTCTCAGGAGAGATTCCGCCGTCCGTAGGGAAAACGGGGAGTTACTAGAGCACTCTGGCGCTGGCAAATAACAATTTAAAAGGACCAATTCCCAATGGAACGCAAATTCAAACCATGAAAGAAGACTCGTTTCTTCCTCGAAATGAAGGTTTGTGTGGTTCGCCTCTCAAGAACAGGCCCTGCGCTCTACTCAATAACGAAACGAAGAATGCATGGCAGTCGTTCACCGATGTCATTGCGGTTCCTGGTTTTGTTGTTGGGAATATTTTAGGGCTCCTCTCCGTTGCTGTGTTGTTCTTAACCTGGAGACCTGCCAAAGCCTTCATTCGGATCGGGAAACTGAAGAAACGGAATAAGAAAGGGAGCTCTACCGGGCTATGGCGTCCACGATGAGCGTCTTCAACAGCAATTTTGCTTCGGAAGTTTTCGGTCAAGCGCGATTGGTGTCGGTAGAATCACGCTCTGCAGATCCCCCATGTCGTATAACTTTCACTGTATAAGCTTAACCCCTAAGCTTATAGTGACCAAAAGTGTCCCCACATAGTTTGGAAGTCCAGTTGGAAGGGTTATAAATTTTGCATCAGTTGACTCCTAAAGGTCCAGCATGCATTTTTTGACAACATAGAAATTTTGGGCAGGTTCTTGTGACTGGAGATTTGCATATTTCAGGTAAAAATTTTAATAGAAGGTGGGGACAAGGAATATATTTCATACGCACTAAATTTCACAACATCTAGAAATATGACTATCAAAAGTTATGTCCTAATATGTTACTTTTTTCCCTAACCATGCAATCCAAGCAAGCAGATAAAAAAAAATCACTTTTTTAGAAACAAAAATTTGAAATTGGTTTTCTAGAGTTACATATATGTGAGTTACATATATGTGAATTACATATATGTGAGTTACATATATGTGAGTTACATATATGTGAGTTACATATATGTTTTCTAATGCTTATTTTGGATGAGCTCCAAGATATTGACATGGAACCTCTCATTGAGACGTTGTCAGCAGTCAAAAGATCAGATTTAGATGCAATCGATGTTGTATATAGGAACAGAGATTCGAATTTAAGTTGGTCACTGCTGGTTCAAGTCATGCAAGCTGTGGGTTGCAAGCTTCGAAAAGTAGAATTAAAATCAAGGTATTAGGGTTTTATCAGTTCACAAGGCGCACTATAAATGTTATGCCTTTTTGAAGTTTTAGGACAAAAAATTTAATATCCATCACTACATATCAACTAAGAAATCTTTTGTTATGATGTATGCTAACAACAGGTTCCATCAACAATGAATGATACACTAGTCTATCAAAGTGGTATTTCTCTAATAACATTTCACAAATAAATTTTACTTAAAACCTTACTTAAAAGACGTTACTTAAAAGACGTGATGTCTAGGACACTACTTAACCCCTAAACGTTGGAGACTATGTTTTCACCAAAAACAGTCCAAAACTGCCATTTTCGATACAAGCACCAAATTTTAGATAAAAAAAACATTTTTGGACAAAGTAACCGTAGGATCTTGTAGTAAACTAGTTTGGAAATATGTGGAAAAAATTTCAGAATTTTTCACCGTGTAGATTGCAAGATTTTAACGTTTGAAGTGACAAAACTCATATTTTTAGCCCTGTAAAATACGGGCAGCTGCACTTCACAAGGTCACATTTGTATAAAAAAATCTCCAAAATGATTGTGCCTCTTTGGATTCATTCTTCAAGGCAAGTTGGCTACAGGCTTAAAAAAATTTAGATCATTTGGAATTGTAAAACATATAGAAAAAGTATAGCAAGTAGAAAGAAGTAGAAAATGATTCAAAACACTAAATTGTTAAGAGTTTAATTATAAAATTGAAAAATTCTAATCCCAACGGTGGTAATATAGTAATAAACAATTTATATTATATGCTTCTTTTTTTTCAAAAACTATTAAAAATTGAGTTAAATTAAGGACTCCAAAGTCTATTTTTGAGTAGGGAATCCATAACTACCCGCAAACTAGAGCACCTCATAACTTTCAACTCATAAATCAAAATGGAATGATTCAAAGCTTTCCAAGTATATATAAATCTAAATAGCCAATTTCAAATTTTTATTTTTGAAAAAAGTTATTTTTTAGATTTTTTTTTGGGCTGCCCGTCGAGCATTGAAAATTACAGATCATGCAATAACTTTTGAACAATGAAGTCAAATTGTTGGGCCTTAAAGATAAACCTCGTCCCCATGTTGTGTGAAAATTTCAGCAAAAAAAAATAAAAACTCCATACGCAATGAGCTGCCCAAAATCGCTATGTTGCCAAAAAAGGCAGTTTGGACGTTTAGGGGTTAAAACACCCCATTCTCTTGTAGTGTATAGAACTCAGTATCATTCATTGAACACTTTTAGGCCATTGCGTTGTTACAAGGTTAAGGTGCATTCCCACTTGCTCTTAGTGGAGGGTAGTACAGATTGTTTATGCTTCTTCATTTATTTGTTATACATACATGCTCTATTTGATATTTGCCAAGTCTACATGGCTACCTATGTGGCAAAACTTCACAACAAGGTATTAGCAAATTACTTGTAGACAATCCTACAAGTCCTAGTAAGTATTTTGAAATATTGAATCATTAAAAAAAAATTACTATTTGATATTTGCAACATTGACTATAATGCAATGAAAAATACGTTAACCAAAACATAAGTACAAAAGATGTTAAGATCGATACTTTTTGGCAAACTATTAGCATTCGAAGCTTACCAATTCAAATTAATTTTCAACTTACATGACAATGATTGGTAGGATCTATCCTTCAAACATGCACAAATTTTAATTCAAGAAACGAAGTATTTTAAAACTAAACCTACACTAGAGATGACCCATATTTCAACCTCTAGTTACCTACAAGAAGACGTTGAGATTCTACTTGCCTCAAAATGTCATTTTGGATATTAAACATTCATTATAAATAGTCTAAAGCTAGTCTACATTGTTGCAATTGTATAGTTATTTTCAATGTTTTAAGGATAACAACTTTTAATAAATAAAAAAATCCATCTTTATAATAGATCCAACTTTTTTCAATATATGTTTTTGTAGGTGATTCCCTAGGGCCCACACGTCTTGTTATTAATTCTTGAAGGACCAAGGAATCCATTTTGGATTTTTTGAAAACTTGGGTAGGCTCTTTTGACTTCATAATTTGGAATTTTTGCATAAAATTTCTAGGATGGATGCTACTCATCATAATCTATGTATGCAGCTTTGGTTCCTGTCATTCCAATAAATATTGCAAAAGTTATAACTTTTTAAAAATTTCACTATCAATCCAGATAGCAAAAAATGTATTCTAAAAAATACAAATTATTTTTTGGAGATTTTATATATTGATAACTGCTCAAAAAAAATTTAAACCACTTGATCCAAGTGATGAGGTAAAAGTTATGAGGAGTTTTATTTTGTAGGCAATGAAGATAGAAAAACATCTTGAGGGGTGCACTTAGTTCTACTACAACAAATCATGTGCGAATAAGTGGTTTCTAATAAACTATAGTTTCAACTTAAAATTTTGAGCATTGTTTAATAATGACTATAGGTTTCTATTGCCAAAATTTTCAACTCAAATAAAATATGAAATGATTTCTAGAAGAGGTTGAAAATAAACTAAAATGGCATGTTTTTCAATTCAAATAATTATAGATAACACATTTAGATGACCATCGAATCAATATTCAACTCAAAATGAGCTTTCAATAGAGAGTTATTTTTAGGAATTTTTTGTTCATTTGTTAGACAATTTTTTCTTATATAATATAGTGGTGTAAAAGTTATTTTTCAATTCTATAGTGTATCTTTTTACTTCAAAAATTTGTAACTAATAGTTATTAACAAATAAAAATATCAATAATTCAAATCATAAACTTTCAAAGTAGAAAAATCTATTTGTATTTTATTTATTTATTTATATTTAAAATTCATAAAGTATATAGTGGGTCTAAAGTTTTGTCCGAACGTGGTTTCTAATGGACATTCTAAGTGAAAAACATATGAAGTCATTTTTTACTCTCAAATTAAAAAAAAATTCAAATTCAAATAAATGATATCAATTGTTTATTAGAACATTTTCACTATTGGAATTAGCAATTCTCAAATTCTTCCAAAGTTATTAGCATGTTAATTTTACCTTTTATTCAGTAATACTTTCCACTTCACAATTTAAAAATAAATAAATATGAGAGTGTTTTGGTAAAAAAAATTCCATATGTTTTCCGCCCATTTTTCAACATATTGACTAAAATGCACAAATTATATGACATATTTTTGTTTGTTTTTTAAATGTTGAAAGACAAAACTTCGCCTTTTTGAAGTGTTAGAAAAGCCTACATTTTGAAGTTTAGGCACATTGAACTTGAAATTGATGAGTATATTTGATCAATGTACTTGATCAAGTCAACTAAAAGATCCTATGGTTGGATTTGTTTAAAAATAATTCTTGATGAGGATTTTGACCTTGCTTTGGAGGTGAGTATTTCAAAGCGTATTGGGCCTAAACATGATGATTCTTTAGGGGTTATCTTTGAATTTGAATTTAATATCCTATGCTTGGAAATAATTTTATGTAGGTAGTTTATTTTTATTTTTTTTTACTTTTGTTAGGTCATAAACATTAATATAATTCTATTACAAATTGACTTTCAAAATCCTATGTTGAATATGGAAAATCAAATTATCATGTGCTTGGACATTTTTAGAATCAACCAACAATTCAAATATCATGCACAAGATCAAGCTAGTCTATGCATGTTATAACTTTTAACCCTTGAAGCCCTAAGGTATGATTTTAGGCCATTTTTCACTTTGGGGATTACAATGATGCAAATATCTTCATCTACCTACATTCTAAGTTAATACCTTGCACAATTCTTATTTTCCTATTTTAGTATCCCTTGGTAGTGTTATTACCAACAAAATTTTACCAAAAGACAAAGTTTTAGGATGATTTTTTTCAAAATTCATTTTTAGGTCTAAAAAATGAATTTTATTTATTGCCAAGCAAAGAATGATGATCATTTAACCTCTAAAGGACCACGTGACCATTCAATGTAAGCAAGAAATCTCACGTAATTATGCTCAAACTCAATTTGGGTTGGTTGTTTACAAAATTTTGACACAAGGTGTGAACATGTACCTCATTAGTATGAATATAATTTTTTTTTCAATTGCATGCCCATATCAAAAGTTATGTTGCCTTGAACTTCTTAGGCAATTTGGGCAACTTCAATCAACAAGTGCAAAAGTCTTCTTCTACTTCTAAAATTTGGCAGGTATGTAACTTACATGATACAAGATGCAAATGTCTAAAAACAATAACCATATGTAGTATCAAAATCTCACTCTAGGAGGAATTAAAGTTCATTGGCCCTATTGAGTGAGGTAGAAAAACAAAACATTTTTTTTTAAAACTTCAAACATGATAATCTTTCAATGTGTGTGGTCAATTTTTTTGAAATATTTTTCACACATTCTCATAATAGTCTATTGTCGTTAGTGTAGTTGAATTTTGAAAAAAAAAATTCATTTTTTTTTCATTTTTTTCACAATATCCTAAAAAGTAATAGTTTTTCAAAATTTGTGCTCCAAATGTGCCTTAGTCCTCTATAGGTTAAGTATAGATGAAATCATCACAATCGAATGAATAAAGTACAAATTTATAGATGAAAAATGTTTTCTATCTGTCCCCAAATGGCTAAATGATGGATTCTTAGGAGTAACTAGCGTGTCACCGTCTGGGAACCCCAAGTGGCAGTCCTCCCTGCGTCCTCCCTCTCAGCTGTCAGCTATCAAGGAACTGCAATTTGTGCCTTCTTTAGTTCTCGCTTGATGGAGCCTTCGTTTCCAGTTGCAGATCTCATTACAGCTCGCATTACCGGAGCTGGAAGAAGGCCCGGCCGCGTCTCTTCACTTTCATAACTGTTGCTGCTGGACATCAGGTTGCTTTTGTTTCTTCAGGTGATGGAAGATGAATTTGCACTCCACTTTAATTTGTCCATTCGGCACCGTAGCTAGCTAGGGTCTCGATCCAGGTTTGCACACTGCTGTAGCTAGGTTTTGTGGGTTTTGGAAATTAATAGCTGCTCTTGGGTCCTGCAACAGTTGAGCTTTGAACAAATCACAGTCTATTTGCAAACCGTGTGAGGGAGAGAGGCACAGACTGAGCTGGTCTTTAATTTCATTATTCCAAGGTTGCGTAGAGCTGGAGGAGGGCCATGGGTTGAAACGTTTCAACCTATTGATTTTGGAAGGAGTATTTCAAATGCTTTACTAGCAGTGAAGTGAGGGAACTGGGTCAATATGGTCAGTATGATTGAATTGTGAGCTACTTTGGTTTGGGTTTTGAGGTTTACGACTTGTTTGGGAGTGAAAGAGGAAGTATCATCTTACGGTCATCAAGCACTCCCTGTTGGAGGCGCATGTGGGTTAGTTAGTAAGGTATACGCACCTATAATGGTCACTAATGATCACTTCACGTGTAGTTACTTCTATTGAACATGAATTGTTCTATTATATCTTGGTGACAACTGAAAGTGGATTCCAACGCACTTTAGAATGCATTATTTTGGACAGTGTATGGATGAGTTATGAAAATCTTTTGACAGCCAGATCCATTCTTTCTCGATCACAAACTCATTTTGTAACCTTGTACTGGCTGTTCAACAGGAGCCTGGAAACCATTGTGAAGATTCGTAATAATGTCTGAGCCAGTAGACCCGAGGTTGAGGCACGGAAACGTGCGAATTCTCGTGCCTCCGGAGGAAGTCGAAGCCAAATCTGGTACTAATGAACCTGAAGCTGCTGCTGCTGAGGAAATTCACAAGTCCGCCGACTTGGCCACTGCCAAACCAACAGATGTGGAAACCAATGGTTTTGTCACGACTCCTGATTTGGAGAGATCGAATAGCACGGAGTTCATTCACGGAACTGCTTAATTTTGTTTATTTTCACATTACAGGTATCCGTCAACTAGGGCAAACAGAGTACAGGACAAGGAGGGAGGGTATGAGATTTGAAACTCTGGACCAAGCTCTTGCGCAAACGACTTTGTTCGGAGTCTGCGATTGGTGGAAAACTCGGCATGAAAATCATGGAGTACTAAACGGATATGATCTCTATTAACATGTACGTTTTGTGGATAGGTTTGATTATGTTGGGGCACAGAACTCTCAGCTCGTCGGTGTGCAGGAATTGTCGGTAGTAATCCATTGTGAAGAAGGGTAAAGAACTTCTACCACCAGGATTCATTGGTATGAAGTCACCAAACTATGGTGTAACGTACCAGTGTTTTGTTTTTTATTGACTTTTTCAATTTGTAATACATTCTCCAATTCAAAGTGACGTAGAGAATCCCATTTCATTGAAAATATTAGTGGCCATAAACATTCAGGGAAGGTGTACCTGTTGCTACATAAGTTGTTGATAAGCTTAGCAAGAGTTCGTGTAGAAGACAGGATCCTCTACCTTTATTGTAAAGTTTGAATATGTTCGCTACTGTCAATGATAGTGTTGTGGCAAGTGAGCATGATATTGCAGCCTGCCATTGTAGAAATTACGTTTTAAAGATCTGGTGCATTTTTCTTCTGCTCATTTTTTCTGGTGTGCAGACTTACAGGAATACATTAACTTAAAATCATGTTTGTGAAAGCCTTGATGTGATGAAGCCCATATGAAGCCCACATAAACTAAGCGCGGGTCTTGTGGACAATTGTTCAAAGACCACATAAACTAATAGGAGCCGTCTTCAGATGCTGATTCAGACAACTCTAAGTGTAATTTTCTTAGTAGACAAACATTGACATGCAAAAAATAAGTCACAAAGTGGAGGAGGAAGACAACTTCCGTTATCATACAACGGTTACACTGGGCATTTAGTGTAGTCCTACTACGTGTAATTGCATGGAAGTTTGTAACTAGAAATTTTTTCAAACCTGCAGCTATTAAACTGGGATTCTTCAACTCATGAATCACTTTCCCTGCAAACGTTGTCAAAAAGCCCTACCATAGATACTCAATTTCAATCTACATAATCGCTGTGTAAGACACGATGAGAAAGAATTGAAACCGCTTGACCTGCAGGAATGCGACAATTTCAACGTGTAAGCATCATACCACCTCACTGCAATCCAGATTTTTACCCAGTTATAAACCACCGCCAATTTATTGTCCATCTGATACACACGCTCAAAAGTTGGGTCAATTGTGATCCTGTTCTTATTTCATCGATTGTCCTCTTATCACACACATATCAAGCCAGGAATTCCGTTGTCCTCTTATCACACAGAAAATTATACGTTCAAAAAATAACACTCTCTCCTTGTAAGTCCTTAATAAATCAACTAAAAAATTAAGAATATGGACGTTCTGGATTCAATAAGACAAGTTCAGTTGCCTTTATGTCCTATAACCTCCCAACTCACAAAGGTGATCTAGTTTGTAATAACAAGTTAATAAAAACAAAGACTACTATTATCTTAGTAGAAAAGTAACCACATCTATAATCAGCACTTCGAAAATTCTTCGTTTATGCATACGGTGTCCCAAAAACACATGCTAAGAGAATTTAAGAATCCTCTTTCACAAGATCAAATGAAAAGTAAACAATATTAATTGTTTAATTTGGATGCGTTTAGGTGGTGTAGCTTTACCTTCTTTATTCTTAACCAAAACACCTTCACTTCTTCTTTCCCTTGGCGACATTCTTGTTCATCTGTGCACAGACCACGACGAAGACAGAATAATCCAAGTCAGACGAAGGAACTGACGAACCGACTGGAGGATCCTTCGGATCACTTTACTTTTTCTACTTTAGAACATTCTCTCTCAGTCACACGTTTTTCTAATTTTAATTTTTCTCTGGGAACAAAAAATGAAGCTGATTCTGCTTCCTGCAGTACAGGAAACATTCTCTATCGCACTTTTCCTTTGGGGAAACAAAAAATGAGGCGAATACTGACAGAAGGAACTTGATTCTGAGTCTGCCGGGCCTTTGCCTGGGTGCAAAATAGGCCAGGCTGGAGCTTGGTTGTACTCTTCTTTTGCAAACAAAAAAATTAAAAATGAAGGGGCGAACTCTGCTTTCTACAGTACACACACTCACACTTTTTCTTTTCTTTTTTTGGGGGGGGAAACAAAAATGAAGGCAATTCTGCTTTCTAGAGCACCGACTCTCTCACCTTTCTTTTTCTCAAGAAGCAAAAACTGCAGGGGATTCTGCTTCAGACCATTCCCTCTCACACAGCTTTTCCTCAGGAAACCAAATGAAGGGCACTCTGCTTTCTACAGTAAACCATTCTCTCTCACACTTGCATTTCGAGTTTGTTTGTTGGGGTTGGGGGTTGGGGGGTGGGGGGGGAGGAAACAGAGATGAAGAGAGCTTTGCTTTCTATGGTAGACCCTTCTCTCTCACACTCTCTTTTCTGGCGCAAATCAAAACAAGTTCAATTGCAAGGCTCAAAAATGAGGCGGAAACAGAGATGAAGGGAATTCCGCTGTCTGCAGTAGATCATATGAATTCTCTCTCCCACCCTTGTTTTTTCTCGTTTGAGGAAACAGAGATGAAGGCGATTAGCTCTGTTTTATTTTCAAGAGAAGAAGAGAAACAATGGAGTCCTCCCTACCCTCACCTTTCCTTCCCCCCTTGGCCCGGCTCTTAGATTTACAATGCCACCCGAGCTGGACTGCGACAAAGAGTCTTGCGACAGCAGCATGCTGCTGTTTGCGGGAGGCATGACGGGCGTGGCGGGCTTGCGAGAGAACATGGAGTTGGCGCGCTCCTTCTCCGTGAAACGACCCACCGAAGGTTGCGTCGTCATGCCGTCCTGCGAAGGCTGCGCTTCGTTGTAGGAGCCCCCCGAGTAGGGGTTGCCATACCCGCCTGAGCCGTAGTCGTCCTTGTCCTGGTTAGCAGAGTAGCTCCCGGAAGACATGATCGCGACCTAAACCCAAAACCACACGCACGAGTCCCGGTTTTTCTGCACAATTCACAAGAAAACCACAATCAATCTCAACAATACCAGCCCACAATTTCACGGAATTCCACACACAATTCGCCACAAACTCCACACAATTTCCGACAATTCCAGACTACAATTCCCCTGCGGATCAGCAACCCAACTCCGAAATTCCACAATCTGCAAAATTCTCGAAACCCCACAGCCACTCTCACAAACAACAACCCACAATCCCCCGCAATTCCACATAATTCGCCACAATTTTCACACGATTCCACACAGTTTCCTGAAATTCCTACAATTCCCCTGCAGATCAGCAACCCAACTCCGAAATTACACAATCCGCACAATCCACAAAAACACTCTCACCGACAACAACCCACACTTCCACACAATTCCACACAATTTCAGGCTACATGCAATTCCCTACAATTCCCCTGCAGATCAGCAACCCGAGTCCGAAATTACACAATCTTACACTCCTTTAGCCAGCAAGCTTCGAACCACGAGAAAGAACGAGAGCACCGCTACCTCGCAAGAGCTAGGGATGCTTCAGTGCAGCTTACGTTTCCAGATTTTGAACGAACTCTAACTTTTCAATTCCACACCCCTTCCCAATTCCTGTCAGGCCATGACGGGAACCGCCTCAGAGAAAAAAAAATCACTCTCACCAACCACCAACCAACAACTACACTCGTTTTACACAGCCAACAAAGACGAGAAGAAAAACAAGAGCAGACCTGCCGAATTACGAACACTACGCTGCTACTACTACTACTACGATCCTACTACTCCTACTACTCAGTGTCAGTTTCCGTCAGTTTCCGTCAGTTTCCGAACCTTCTTACATAATTTCAATTCCACTACAGTGCAGTCGCAATTTCGGTAACCGCCTCCGAGGGGAAAGAAATCTCTCAAGCTGGGGGGCTTGGAAAGAGCACCGACTCGAGGGATATCAAGTGCTGGAATTGCTCGATCCCGCTGAGGCTCCGAAAGCGCAGTTCGGGTGGAGTGGGAGACGGCTGAAGAACTAATGAGACCCTCACTGGTGCTTGTTGCTGATCATTAGTTTGGGGGGAGGGGGGGATTTTATATACGTCGTGCCCACTCGGGCAGCGCCGGCTTCTAATTGGGAACAGGAGCGCTCTCGTGCCCTCTCACCATTGGGGCATATCTGGAGGGAGACAAGGGCATAGGCGGAAATGGGATCACCCAAATGAATTAAAACGTTGCACTTAGGTACAATTGCGGTGGAGGTGCCGAGAGTTTAACCCATAAACAATGTAGACAACTTTTTCTGGCCAATGAATGACAAAGAATCTCTCCATGTAGGACAAAAGTGCAACTACTCATCTTTCAAATTTTGTGTAAAAAGAAAAGCTCTCGTGTAGTAGATTGTCTTCCAATGAGTGTTTTTTCATTGTTTTAAGCCAACAATTTACACGGTACCCAAATAGATGATTTCCACGGTGATGGACTCGTCATTTGTCCCCTAAAGTCCCAAGGCCATTTTTCTGTCCAAAAACACTCAAAACTGTCATTTTTGTTGCATTCACCCAAGAAAGCAGATTTCTTTTTATATAGAATCTAACCATAGGATCTTGTACTTCACATATCTAAAATCATGTGGTAAAAATTTCATCAAATTTGACCTTACAGATTGGAAGATATTAGCATTCAAAGTTGGACAATTTTTTTTCAAGAACATCCTTAGATTGCCCAAAAAACAAGATCATCCATAGCTTTTTCATCACTAATTCAAATAGAATGATTCAAAGTTTTACATATAGAATTTTTTTTTTAATATAATGTATTAGAAAAAAAATTTAAAAATTAAATTCTGAATTTTTGTGAATTTTTTTGGGCTACCTACCAACCTCCATTTTTGGCTTTTTGTGCAATAACTTTTGCTTATGGACACTAATTGAAGTAAAAATTATTTTTCCAAGAAGCTTATGTGTTTTTTTAGCTTTACACAAAGTTTTAGTAAAATATGATGAATATTGAGACCATATGAGCATACCTGCAGTTACATTCTGGCCCCCGTAGGGCCATTGGAACTTTAGGGGTTACGGGTTAAAGGATGCGGCCTCCATGACCAAAGTTAGTAGTCACCAAAACTACTTTGATTATTGGACTGATAGGTGCATTCTTTGTTTCTACACTGAACAATGAAGTCATCCTTCAATTACTTTTTGAACTTGGTGTCTTTCAAGGGTTAAGAGATACCGGGGAATAAGCATTGTTGAGCATTGGATGAAGGAGACCCAGACACCCCCTCCCTTTACACGAGGATCCTATTGTATTGTAGTAGGTTCTCTTTTTCTTTTTGTTGTTGTTAATGTCACTAACTTAACTAAGGTAGACATATCCAATCCCACACTGGCACCCAATTCTATCCACATGTATTAGTGGAGTACACTCTAGAAAACAAATGTGCAGCATTGGTATATGAGGGAAGAATACAGAAATGGATATGTCTGCCTTATTGCAATTCTTGGCTTACAACATTCCATAAGATGAGGTTTGCAAATTGGCATAGGGTGATTAGGTCTGTTCTTTCTTGTGCTTTGGAATATGATGTACAAGTCATGTACTTGTGTACTCTACTTGTTGTTATGCAAGTATTTGGTCTTGTACTTGTGTATGTGTGTCTATGTATATGTAATTACATGTAATTTTTTCAAGTATATCGTATCAATATGCCAGTGAACATGCACTTAAATAAAATAATTTATCTAGTGAATACAGATAAACAAGAGGTACATTGAATTGTCTAATACAAGGCATACAAGGCAATGGTGTTTTCTCATAATAGCTACAAGCCTATGTAAACTCAAATTGAAAAAAGTCACAACTTTTTCCACAAAGGCATAATTTTTTTATTGTACCCGGGAGCCAATTCTATTAGTATTCCACATTTCCAAAAAACAAGATTTCAATACTATGCTCAATGGTATACTAGTCATTAGCATAAGTACAATGTTTAGCTTAGAGCTACACTG
The DNA here is from genome assembly GCA_951230915.1 of Antitrichia curtipendula. Classification (NCBI taxonomy): domain Eukaryota; kingdom Viridiplantae; phylum Streptophyta; class Bryopsida; order Hypnales; family Leucodontaceae; genus Antitrichia; species Antitrichia curtipendula. Next base: position 29,783,489 of record OX579634.1, on the reverse strand, counting down.
ATTTGTCTTGGTAATGCTTGTGACACTAATTTACCAAAGTCACACTATTATTGCATTTGTACCACTTTTCTAAATTTGTTGCTAACACTAATTTCGAGGATGATGCAGTGGTAGTCATTACTTCTTTAGTAGTCAATACCTATAGTCTTGGATGCTTTGCAATTCCATTTTTGCTCTTATCAATGGAAAGGATTTATCCATTTATCCATTTATCCATTTCACAGCCATTTATAGGGTCCATTCTTAATGCCTATTCCATTTCAGAGCCTCCTACTTTAGTATCACTGCCAATGCTAATATTGTCAAGAATTGCATTCATATGAGCCGACTGCCACAAAATGCAAAATTCATTTTGTTCAATGAAACACTTTAAGGGGTAACTCGTACAATATTGCATTTAATAGTGGCTTTCAAATCATGAAATGCCTTGACAAAGTTCATATTTTGGATAATTGAATGCCTCAAGGTGATGTCTTGTCCAAATAATGTCTCCATCCAAAGTAATGCTTGAATCTTCTTAAAAACAACCTTCTTTTATACATTCAACCAATTTGATGAAATTGACTTGGTAAATGATATATTTTTACAAAGATATAAACAAAAATATATAGAAATTTTTATCATTATATTGTGTTCTTAACTTTGAACTAAAAGGAAAGGCTTTGCATTGACTGAAGCTACCTTTTTAGAAGTTGATAGTAAATAGCTTACTTGGAAAGTAAGTTTGTACAACAAGGACTAAGCCTCTTGTAGAATAGCTGCTTATTTGTTGACATCTTTTGTGATGTGATAGAGCATAATAGTGAAATAATAAATTGAGGTGAAATTGAATATGTCTATTTTCCAGGATTCAGTTAGAAAACATAGAATGTTAAAAGAGTGGTCATTCCAAATTTGTGTCATGTGTCTCTTTCCCCCAAATTAAGTATAAATATTAAAAAAACATCTATGTTTTGTGGTTGTTTAGTGTCTTGCATTCTTCATCTCTCCTACTAACTCTATTCTTCACTTTTCTAGCTAGTTTGAGGCCTCACAATTCAAATTTGATTTCTAAATTTCCAAATTTTATCAATATTGGCAAATTAAAAAACTCAAGTATTTTTCTCAAGGGATAAAAACAAAGATTTTGAATGACCACTTTAACATCCTGCTAAAAAAGATTCTTTAACCCCTAAAAGACCGTTGTCCCTTCAGGGAACAAATGGGATTTCGGGTAGGAACCTACCGGCTGAATTTTTGTCGTGATTTTTTGAAATTTTTTTTGAAGATAAAAAAACTGATATGCTTTGTGGAAATATAATTTTTTTCACAATCGGTGCCTGGGAACAACAGTTATGACCAAATAAGCTCAAAACAATGGACGGGGTGCAGCCTGGGCAGCAAAACAAAAAAAATTGAAATTTTGAAATTTTTTTTTAATATTTTTTTCTTATAGAATATATATTTTTCTATCTGGAAAGCTTTTATTCATTTCATTTGGATTTGTTATGAGAAAGTTATGGACATTCTTGTTTTTTGGGCAATTAGAGCATCTTCTTGAAAAACATAACTTCTAGGATTCATTTCTTAAAGCAATTTTTTTTCAATTTCAAATTTTTCAATTTTTTTTTTCCTGCATGGTTTAGTTTACTTGATAGAACAATCTCGCCATTGGGATTAGTGCATTTTAATTCCAACTAAAATATATGAATATTTTAGATTTTCCTTCTATCTTGTGCCTACTTCTACTTAACAATTTTTTTAAGAATGATGATTAAGTTTTTTTGAATTTTTTCTTTTCCCTAGACTCTCAACTCAATTCTCTACTATAAAGATTTAAAGCTCAAAATTATGTAGTGCAAAAATTTTAAGTTACAAATATTTGAAGTCAAAAAATCTAGTCCCGCAATGTGCTAGAAAACTTGTTTTTTTCACTTTAAATGCAGATATCTTGCAATCTGTGCGGTCAAAAAATATTTAAAAAATTCCACATATTCTTATACTAGTTAGGTGTAAGATCCTACGGTTACATGTGCAAAAAAAAAAATTCCAAATTTTTTTTACTCTTTGCTATGGAAATGACAGTTTTGAGTGTTTTGGAGCAAAAAAAAGGCCTTGGGGCCTTTAGGGGTTAATAGTGGCATAAATAGAATCCACAATCAAAGTATTGGATGACTAAGTAGTGACTAAATTAAGAGTTGAATTATATTTTTGTATTTCAACTTGCACTAATTTAAAATAGTGCACTCACCACTAGGATACCCATCGATACTTTTGAGCAGTTGCCATTGCCCAACTCCAGCCCCATTGGCCAACTCCAGCCCCCCTGCCCATGACTGATGGAAAACAGGATTGAATTGATCTTCCGCTTTGGGGTAAGGATGACGTGAAAAAGCGGAGGATGGGATATTTATGAGGGTCTCTCATGGAACGGCACGTGTGCTCTTCTGCACGCAGTTCAATTGCAGTGGGGCTTTTAAAATATTTTGATAAAAGGGACGGTATCTCACTTTAGTTAACTTTACACTTATAAAGCATTGATCTGCTCCCACCCAGCGGAAAATAACTTGAGTTAGTGAAATACTCCACATATATGCAATGAAATTCCGTTTCATTTGTTTAAAAAAGAAAGAAAGAAAGTTAGTAAACGACATTCAAATGATCATCCAAATGACATTACCAAATTTAGATGAAAAAGTGCATAAATATAATTGAAAAATATTTTTTTGGTCCCAAAGATGAATGAATGTAGAAATATAGTGTTTCATCAAATTTTAAGTGATCACCATCTCAACATTGTTTCAAAAAGTAAATAAACAAACCTTGATTGACATTACAATCTTCTTTTTTAAAATTTTGGCCATGATATGTAGCATAGATTCCCTTCTTAAAGTTCCCATCTTCCTTCTAAGAACTTGCTCCTACCTAGAGTTGGGGATGGTGAAGTCTTGACATCCTTATATACTACTACCTAACTTCTATTCTTAGTCTAAGAAGTTATACATTTAATTTAGGAATCTCTATTTTTAATCTAGGAAGTTCTTTTAGAAGTCCTTGACATCAGTCGATTGATCCATAGTCAAATGGGGACTCCATAAAAACTAGACTTTCTATTCGCACCATTGATTGGTGGGCTATCCACATGGAAGCTAGCCCTAACTAAGGCATCTTTGAACATGTTTTTCTAGTTCGGAGTTGTTTTGCCCCTTAGGTTTTTAGAAAAGCACTTTGGCCCTTGTACTCTCCATCATTTTTACCTTTGAAATAGAAAATTCTTTGTGCCTGAGTGCCCATTAATTAAATTTTTATTTTTATAAAATTTAAAAATCATGTGAGGCTAAAAGTAGTAAACCTACACCATACTAGACCAGTGACCACCAAGTAACTTAGTAACTACCCTCCTGTAGTGGAGTGAGATGATTTGACCAGATTGTTGTACTTTATTAGAAGACACGCCCTTTTTCTTTTCTTTTTCTCTTTTTCTCTCTTTTTTTTTTTCTTTTTTTTCATGATCGGCACAAAAAAACGATGAGACAGACACTCCCTCCCTTTCAGCCGTGTTGTCGCCCATTGATTGGGTGGATTCCAAAGAGCCTCAGCCACAGGTTTCAAATCAAGTACGAGTCCTTGCCTGCCAAAGTTAGAGGCTCAGAATTTCTCCATTTGTTTTCAGTTGTTTTTTAAAAAGAAAAAAGGTAGAGGCTCAGGATTTATCCATTTTTTTGTAAAAACAAAAACAAAAAAGCTAGAGGCCCACATTTTTTCTCTTTGAAATGGCATTTTTTAAATTTTTACGCCTCAGTAGGTGACGTGGCCGATCAGCTTTCAGCTACAGGCTGGGGCTCGGTCAAATGAATGGACCGGTTCATTTCTTATATTTAAGTACGTTTGCGGGGCTCCGTCCCGGCCAATCATGTCCACTGAAAAAACCCTACGGAACTCAGTCAGTCACAGGGGGGAAGAGACCTTGGACTAGTAGATAACGGGCTGCTATCACTTTTCCTAAGCTGACTTGGCACGGGGATAAAAAACTGTTGTCCCTGTCCTTTCTTCTTAGTATTCAATGGCTTGAGAAATAACATTCTAAACCATTCCCGAATTGGAGATTGGAATAAATCCCTCCGTGGATCCAGGAGAGTGAATTTTGTTTAATGTGGAGAGGGTCATTGGTTGGCACGGAAGTTGCAACACTAGTGTCATTGGTTGACACGAAAGTTGCAAAGAATCATTGGTTGTTTGGGAAGTTGCAATATTTGGAGGATCCCACTTTCCTCGGGGGGGTGCACTTAGTTCTACTACAACAAACCACGTGCAAACAAGTGGTTTCTAATAAACTATAATTGCAACTTAAAATTTAGAGCATTGTTTAATAATGACTATAGGTTTCTATTGCCCAAATTTTCAACTCAAATAAAATATGAAATGATTTTT